>OZ023213.1:38434880-38496748 GCA_963995525.1 Escarpia spicata
TGCTTATGGCAGATCCTAATATGCTGGCCAACGTCATGTGCATATTTGTGGATAGACCTGCTTGTCATAGTTGGATGCAAATAGATAAGATTATAGAATGTTACCGATGGATCACATTGACGTATTTTATCGTGACTTGTTAAAAAACTAGAATATAGGAACCTTCTAGACGTGGTTTTCAAAGAAACTATTACGAACTACTTGAATGAAATGCTACGAATATACAAACACTAATAAGAATCACAGACTCTATAGCGCCTATATCCTCAGGAAACTAATTATAGACCTCTATAGAGCCTATATAATCAGGAAACTAATCATAAACCTCTATAGAGCCTATATCATCAGGAAACTAATCATATATCTATAAAGCGTCTATATCAACTATCAAATACCTCTATAGCGCCGTTATCATCAGGAAACCAATCATAGTCCTCTATTGCGCCTATATCCTCAGGAAACTAAGCTCAGAGGCTGAGCAAACCAGAATCATTAGACAAATATAAGTATCTGGTTGATGCAAACGTCACCATTAGGGCGACGGACCGCCGTTTATGTTACAAAGGGAATGGAATGTTGAACAAACATGTATTCCGTTTATTTTGAAAGGTAGCTGGATAGTTCTAAATGATTGTATAGTAATGAATAATTTATGCTAATGCCGTATGTGATTACAAAAGAACCTCTTCAATAAAATACAGAAACACGTTTAAACTATCATTGTTTGCCACACCATCCTACAAGAAGGTATCCAACGGGAAATATAAAAGGGGATGGAAACAATACCGTTTTATATTATATAGAAGAAAAGTACTTTAAGCTACATGGACAGACATTATCAAATAATGGATGGGATACGCAATTTTTAAGACAGTAAAAACTAGACAAGACACCGAGGAGATGATATTTATAGTAGCCGACGTGCCGGCAGCAGTTGGCTCCACATGACCACGATGATATAGAGATAATTTTACTATCGTGAGACCTTTGAAAAGATCACGCTTCGAAACACATAGGGTGTTATCGCTAGACACCACTCACATGTTGCATCTTGGTCCCGCTGTTTTATACAATTACTGTTGTGATAAACGATTCGGGTTTTCCACACCAAATGCACCATAATTATCTTTTGCGCGTTCCATACACTCCCTTATTTTGTTGTCGCTTTTTATGAACTTCTCCTATAAAAGCCTACTGGTCTTTGTGATGAGGCATGCTGACGAGTTGACGACAACGCTTGCAGTCGGAATCACCAGAGAGCAGGAAGGTAAGTCGTATATTTAGTTTGGCAGGTCCAGTACACTGAGAATACATTTTTCGACAATCGACTTGTCCTTACGTTCAAAACTCGAAGCAAGTTTGTTGGCTGAATATCACGAAAACATTCACACGCAGAGCAATAAACCCATATATCAAGTGGACGAGAAAGCTTTTGGTGTATCTTGTCGGATATATATTGTGTTGCATCGCACGATAAAAGACAATGTTTCACTAATACTTACTATTCGTCTGCATATAATCTTCACTGGTCCTTACGGGTCCGTTACAAACTCTATTTCATGGTCTCTGGTTCCTGTATTTTTCATGAGTATAATAATCATCTATCAACATTTTCTTTCAAGAAATATACATATTTTTATAGTTGGTAAGCTTGTACCACTGACGACTAGAATGAAGACGGTCGTGGTCGTGTGTCTGCTCGGTCTGTTGGCGGCGTCACTCGCCGAGGACTCGGCCCAGACGGAGCAAGTCGACGACGAAGCCGGCCTAGAGCGCGAGGTTAGGGAGGCGGGAGAAGACGTTGACACTGACACTGCCAGATACAAGGACGTGATGAATTGACAGAAGAGACACTGTGAGTAATGCTTTCTTTGAACAAACACGTATTCAATGAAATTACCATTGTCGTGGAGGAAGAGAACGCCAACGAGGGCGAGCGAGAAAAAAAGACAGATATTGTAGTTTCCTCAATGGCATGGTTATATTTGTGTATCATTTTGTTTACATTTCCACAACTACATATTTCTCAAATAAAAGGTTCTTGCATTTACGCTTAAATTCAGTAATAGTATTAGTAGTTTTTAAATGATCACATAGATAATTCCATAATTGCACACCCTTTACACAAATAGACATTGATCGCATGGTAGAACAGACTCTTTGTCGTTCTAAGTCATGATTAGCTCGCATTGAGTATGCTATTTTCCGTCTAGTGAACAAACACTGAATATTTGATGGCAAACAGCTGTAGTAAGCTTTGTACATAAATAATGATGTTTTCAGTTCTGTGATATCTGGAAATTTTAGAACATGTAATTGTTGGAAAAGTGAGTTTGCATGATCCAACCGTCTTGCACCAAATGTAATGCGGATTTCTCTTTTTTGTAATAAGAAAATACAGTTAGTATTTGTTGGGTACGTGTTTCCCCATATCTCTGCACAATAATTTAAATACGGCAAAAAGAGAGAACTGTATAGAATACGTCTACTGTTTCTATCAAGTTGATGACAGCATCTATGCATTATTGCAGTACTTTTTGAAAGGTTTTATTGTACGTATTTTATATGAGCTTTCCAATTTAGTAGATCATCAATAAACACACCCAACAACTTGGTGACCCTTACTCTTTCGATATAATTTTCGTATTTTATATTTACTTCTTTGGTGAGCGTACGATTCCCAAATAACATAACATTTAAAATTAAACAATTAACGTGTGAAATTTCGTTTGTGGTCACCGCAGCGACTTTGTGGAACATTTTGCCCAATGACGGATACTCTTTCTACAATTTAGTCACATTAAAAAATCTGTGGTTCCTAAAAAAAATTCTAATTACCATTTAAATACATTATTTTATTTACATTCTAAATGTAGTGCTATTATTTTTTTAATGTAATATTTCTACATGTTACTCTATACCCATTGAGCTCTAATTAAGATAACTATATTAGTGTATTTATGTGTTTACAGAATATTTTAATTTGTGTCTGTATCGTACTAGTGGAGCGCAGTGGCGCAGTAAACAGAGCATCGGCCTCTGAATCTCCAAAGAACCCGGGTTCGAATCATAAGCTGCTGTGTCGAACTTTGGGCAAGTTGGTCCACTCTGCGCTGTTCCAGTTCATTCAGCTGAATAAATGAGTACCTGGATATAGACAGTGGTGGATATTTCTGTACGAATAGTCTTGCAGCGTGGCCGAGTGCTTCTGAGAAAAATCGAGATGGTTTTAGATTGAATAGTTCTGCCAGGAGTAATGTTAAGCGCTTTGAGCAGTCATGAGGACTGGATACTGCGCTATATAACTTAGCTTTTTTACTTTTTAAAATCATAATTCATTAGAATTTTTTTTAAAGTTTATTATTTTATATATAATTGCTATATTGTGTTTTCATTATATGTGTGTGAGTGTGTGTGTGTGTGTGTGTGTGTGTGTGTGTGTGTGTGTGTGTATGTGTGTGTGTGTGTGTAAACTAAAGTAGCTTGTTCGTTGTATTTTTATATCTGTGTGTTTATTTAGCAATTGTGTAACTTGGTGTCGATGTTTTATAACGTGTAAAGTGCCACGAACAATCTTAATCTATTTTGAATTGGCGTTATAGTAAATACACATATATCATAATAATGTACCTATGACTCCCATCAATTAACTCATCAGATTTTTGTTGATGTCACCCAAGCACAAACGAGGCCAAAAACCCAAACAACACCAATTTCACACCTGCGCCACCTGTTTTTATTGGTCACATAAATAACAATGTGTCGCCACCTCCTATAACAAATGGAGACTGGTACAGCGGCGTGAACTGTCACGCAGAGAGATGGTAAACAGGCGTCACCACGGAAAAGGTGGAACAACGAAATAAAACATGACACTGGACTCCCGCTGTTGACAGCAGAGCGATGTACTTTAGATAGGACAGAATGGAGGGATCCCGGTGGGCACATGACGTCTTTTATTATTATTATTATACCGAACTTATAAAGCGCGTTTAGCAGTCAATTTTTGGTCAAGTGAACGATGTCTCAAAATTATGTCAAAACGACGTCTATTAGATGTCATTCTGTTGATATCTAATTCACGCCAACGGATTGACATCTATTAGATATCTTTCTATTGACATAAAAATCACGGTGGATAATTGACATCTATAAGATGCGCCTTTATTGACATGAAAACGATGTTGAACATAGAACTTTTACCATTTTAGAATGACGTAAAAATGACGTCTTTTAGATGTCTTTCTATTGATGTCTAAATCACTCTGGTGAATTGACATATTTTAGACATCTTTCTATTGACATAAACATTGCCTTTGGAGAATTGGCATCTATTAGATGTACTTTATATTGACACAACAATTATGGCAAACAAAAAATTACTAACTTTTTTGTCTCGGAAAAACATTAAAAAAACACAATTCCATTGACGATAATACCATGCAGGAGAATTTTGACCTATTAATGAGATATAATGTTAACATATACATTACTTTGAACAAATAACTATCTTCCAGCGATAGCATAACATCACGTCCACATTAACTTGTCTAGATTTTTTATTTGTATATTTGTTTACTTACATTTTTGCACAATCATTTTTCATGAGAGTTCGTTAATTGCTAATGGATGCATCATATAAATGTTTGAGTCTCTGACCTCGTATGATTACGAGGAAATGTTTTTTGTGTGCCAAGGTATATATATACATGCTTGGGGATATACACACATGTCACTGCAGTTGATGGGAAGATATGATGGTGGATTAGCATGCACAATAATAATTATGTGCATCGCATCTTGCCACCTTAGCTTGGTTTCAGTGTTGACTAAATAAAAACATGTACAAATCAAAATGTAAAACAGCTATAATTTGAAGCCTACATACATTATATGATCTGCAAGTATATGCAAGGTACGTATTGCTGTATTTCTGACTATTATGTTGCAATGCAGTTATATAATGATAATGAATGCATCAACCCATATTAAAAACAATAACCACAACTTTCCAGTAGGTTGATGAATACCACCGAGATCTCTACAATGCAATGTGTTTTCTGTTTTCTATCTATACATGAGGTATGCCGTCTCTACAGTAAGAATTCAGGTCACATATCCCCAACCTCTAAACAGATAAAATACCGAGTTCAAACAGGTCAACCGGCCTTGCGCACATACCCTGTAATTCAACTCTGGAATATGGTCAGTCACACAATCTCTGGTGACTGATTAACCAATCCTGACTCAGCATGCTGGTGTCACGGGCCCAGATTCACCCGTGCCAGGATTAGGAGCATGCCAGGATTCCGCGTTGTCATTAAGGTGGTTTGCGTTAGTAGTACGAAATGTTTTTCAGTATAATTGTTAGTGTACATATTAAAAATAAAATGGAATAACTTGCATGATTATTTTCACGCACACAAACATATTGTGTGGTTTTAGCAATGTCGTTTAAGTATAACATGAACAGAACTGGACCTAGCATAGATCCTTGTGGAATAACACATGTGGCTGTCATTACTTCCGAATCTAATTGATTATACAAAATAAACTATTTTCTACTTAATTTCTAAACTACTGTAGACAAACACTTCTTATTCAGTAACACGTGAGTTTATTACGTAACATTTCATGTTCTGTAGTGTACAATTTAACAAATCCAATTCACAAGTCATTTAGGCTAAACAACCAACCAACCAACCAACCAACCAACCAACCAACCAACCAACCAACCAACCAGTATTTGGTATTATTAGCAACACATTCAACTGACTGGATTGAACTGTCTTCAGTTATTGCCAATATATTAATATACTATACATCGACATCTTCATAAAACAAATGGTTAAGCACCTTCATAGCCAAACTTGCTGGCTATACTAGCAAATTAACCTATGCGCACACTCAACATATCATTTTGTTCCATACAACCCATGAGAATGTTGATACTAATCTGAAACGGAACTGACATTTCTACCAAACCACCAATAGTATATGTACAACATATAAAGTCTCCACATTTTTAACAATGTTATGAAATAAAAAAGGTTGACCTAGAATAGATCATTGAGGAACCGCACATGTGACTGTCATTAATTCCGAATCTGACTGATTAGACAAAATAAACTATTTTCTATTTAATTTCTAAACCACTGTAGACATACACCTCTTACTCAATAACAATTGAGTTTATTACATAGAACATCATGTTATGTTGTGTACAATTGAACAAATCCAATCAACAAGGCATCTAGGGTAAACAATCAACCAACCAACCAACCAACCAATATTTTGTATTAGTAGTAATGGTAATGGGCCAACAGACAAAATAACCAAGTTAACAGTAATTCTGACAAAAATACAATTATTCATTCTGCACTAGCTTACACCCATGCATGGCGCAACAAACCAAAGCTTACACCCATGCATGGTGCAACAAACCAAGGCTTACACCCATGCATGGCGCAACAAACCAAAGCTTACACTCATGCATGGTGCAACAAACCAAGGCTTACACCCATGCATGGCGCAACAAACCAAAGCTTACACTCATGCATGGTGCAACAAACCAAGGCTTATACCCATGCATGGCGCAACAAATCAAGGCTTACACTCATGCATGGTGCAACAAACCAAGGCTTACACCCATGCATGGCGCAACAAACCAAGGTTTACACTCATGCATGGCGCAACAAACCAAGGCTTACACCCATGCATGGCGCAACAAACCAAGGTTTACACTCATGCATGTTGCAACAAACCAAGGCTTACATCCTTGCATGGCGCAACAAACCAAGGCTTACACTCATGCATGGTGCAACAAACCAAGGCTTACACCCATGCATGGCGCAACAAACCAAGGCTTACACCCAGGCATGGTGCAACAAATCAAGGCTTACACCCAGGCATGACACAACAAACCAAGGCTTCCACCCATGCATGGTGCAACAAACCAAGGCTTAATCATTAAACGTATCATCACTAGCACAATGAATTGTAATAATGTTGGGGAAAAGATGGGCCATGGCCATTGCCCCCGAGAAATGACCCAACTTGCCCCGGTGTCACCATCTTGGATATTCTCTTCTTCTGTGACCAAATACTTGCCGACTAAACTATGTCAATATCCGCTAACTATAGGCTGGTAGACAACAACCCGACGGCCAAACTAAGGTATATCATTTCGTAAGCATACCTTTGTAATGCAGATCTAAGTAGTGTTGGAAGAAAGCTACTGAAATTGTCAAAATTCAATTTGTTTGGTGATAATTTCAAGACCACCCGCCTGTGAAGGATGATGCTTGGGCTAGTATGTAGGACAGTTCCGAGACGTGAATAAAGATGGTGCCAGCTACCTAGGTTACTTGTGCTGCTCTATAGATGGGGTGGCTCAACTTAGCTTCTGGCCCAACTTACCTCACTATCCCCTACTGTAAGCAGATCGTTTGAAAAATTGTAACTGAAATACTTACAATAGCACAACACAAAAATATGTTGCTTGTGCTGTGAAATTAAATATATCCATTAACAATTGGCAGACAGGCGGGTTGGCAGACAGGCGGGTAGCTCTACCACTGACATTGTGTCACTAGTAGATAGCATTTACCTAAGTGACAACCACACAGTGTAGCGTATTGAGAGTATTAATTAAGATATACTTTATAGTTGTTGTTTGTATGTGTTACATTGTAAAATAAAGTTAATTACAAATCACACAGTTACACTTTGTGATTAACAGTTTATGGACGTGACTATCATATTGCAGACGGTGCCTATGGACTTTAGAACTTTACCACAATTACTAGATTTAACAAGATTTAACAAGATTGTCACCCAGAGAATTAACTCTAGGTGGCAGGTGGACAAGGAAGCCCTTTGGCTTATCGAGAATCCGACCCTTTTATCTATGTGTATCCCGCCCTTCTGAGGTATGTGTCGATTTTATTTTTAAACATATTCACGCTACTAGCACCCACACAATCAGCAGATAATCTGTTTCATTCATTTACAGTCCTTTGTGAAAATGATAACTTTCTTATATCTAATCTACACTGCTCCTTTGTTAATGTAACTTCATGCCCTCTAGTCCTTCTATCTTTCTTAACTGAGAACAACATATTTTTATAACCATTCATTATGTTAAACACTTCTATCTGATCTCCTCTCAATCTACTGGTCTCTAGTGTTGTTAATCCGCATTTTAGTCGTATTTCGTAACTAAGATCCCTCAGTTTTTGTATCACTTTAGTTGTTCTCCTCTGTACTCTTTCTAGCATATCTAAGTCCTTCCTGCGATATGGCCTCCACGCTTGAATAAAATATTCTAACTGAAGCCTAACTATTGTTTTGTACAGCGGTATTATTAGCTCTTTTTCCTTATAAGTTGTTTCGTTTAATTAATCCAAGGATTTGATTTCCCTTTGAAGCTGCAATTCCGCACTGCTCTGAAACCTTCATATCAGCACTAATGGTTAACCCCAAGTCCTTTTATTTTACAGTAGTACTTAGTACAGTACCCCCCCCCCATTGTATATTCTACCTCTTCGTTCCCATGTCCTGTGTGGAACAGCGTTTGCCACTTTTCAGACCATTTGATCAACTTGTCAAGATCATCTTGTAAATGTTGTCTATCTTCATCACTTTTAATCCTTCTAAACACTTTTGTATCATCCGCAAATGCCAATACTTTGTTATTTCATCATCCAAATCGTTCATATATAGTAAGAATAATATGTATCCTAGTACTGATCCCTGTGGTACCCCACTCAATACTGATTTCCAGTTAGAAGCCTCCCCATCAACTACTACACGTTGTCTTCTGTCAATCAGCCATTTTTCTATCCAGTTTATTATACTATTTCCTATGCCATGGGCCTTTAGTTTAAGCAGTAATCTTTGATGTGGTACTTTGTCGAAAGCTTTTTGAAAATCTAAGTAGACGATATCTACTGGTGATCCCTCGTCTACCCACTTAGTGATGTCTTCCAAAAAACATAACATATTTGTTAAGCATGACCTCGCTTTTAGAAACCCAAGTTGAGATGGGTTTATCAAGTTATGTTTAACAAGAAAATCCACCATATGATTTTTTATTAGTCTTTCTAATAATTTACAAATCACCGATGTTAAACTAACTGGTCTATAATTATTTGACTTGTTTCTCGAACCTTTTTTAAATAACGGTATAATGTTTGCTTTTTTCCATTCTAAAGGAACCACTCCCTCTTCTAATGACAAGTTGAAAACTGTTGCAAGCTAATTTGTTCTACAATTTCCACTAGTAGCTTGGGTGGAATATCATCAACTCCAGGTGATTTATTATCTTTCACAGCCCTAATTTTCTTAGCTACCATTTCTGGGGTTACAATTAACTGTCTTAAATAGTCTGATTCTGCCCCCTTGAACTTAACCTCTCGTACTGGCAGTGAACTAGTGTCTTCTCTGGTAAACACTGAACTAAAATACTCATTCAGGTCTTCTACCATTAAGAATCCTTCTGATATTATATTTCCAGCACTATCTTCTAGAGGACCGACCTTATCCTGAACTTTCGTTTGCTTCGAACATACGCATAAAAAACTCTTGCTGTCATGTTTTATATTACTAGCTATGATGTCTTCCAAAAATATAACATATTTGTTAAGCATGATCTCGCTTTAAAAAGCCCATGTTGAGATGGATTTATCAAGTTATGTTTAACAAGAAAATCCACCATGTGATCTTTAATTAGTCATTCTAATAATTTGCAAATCACTGACGTTAAACTCACTGGTCTATTGTTCTCTGACTTGTTTCTCGAACCTTTTTTAAATAAATTCTAAAGGAACCACTCCCTCTTCTAAAGACAAATTGAAAACTGTTGCAAGCGGTACACTAATTTGTTCTACAATTTCCAATAGTAGTTTGGGCGGAATCCCATCCACTCCAGGTGATTTGTTATCCTTCATTTTTTTTACTTATACACTATATTTCACCTAATTAATCCAAGGATTTTATTTCCCTTTGTAGCTGCAATTCCGCACTACTTAGAAACCTTCATCTCAGCACTGGTGGTTAACCCAAAGTTCGTTCCCATGTCCTGTGTGGAGGCATATACATTTCAAAAAATTTAACCACATTTGCCCCTTCTCAGACCATTTGATCAACCTGTCAAGATCATCTTGTAAATGCTGTCTATCTACATAACGCTTAATCCTTCTGAACACTTTTATATCATCCGAAAATGTCAACACCTTTCTTGTTATATCATCGTCCAAATCGTTGATATATATTAAGAATAATATAGGTCCCAGTACTGATTCCAGTGGTACCCCACTCAAAACTGATTTCCAGTTTGAATCCTCCCCATCAACTACTATCCGTTGTCTTCTGTCAATCAGCAATTTTTTTTATCCAGTTATTTATACCATTTGCCAAGGACCTATAGTTTAAGTAGTAATCGTTGATGTGGCACTTTGTCGAAAGCTTTTTGAAAATCTAAATACATGATGTACTGGTGATGTCTCCCATATATAAATATATGGAGTATCTTGAAACGACCCTATTGTAGGGGTCGTATATTAATTCCTAAACCTTTGGTGCTCCAGGTTCAAGCGATAAGATGAAAACTACCCACATGCATAATGTGCAAGCTTAATTCTAAGTCAATGTTATGCCTCAGGTGGTTTTCACAGACCTGTTGTCATTAGACGTAAATTCTAAATGCACACTAGTAGCAGTGACCCAACTGACATGAAAGCAATTAGTTAGGTTCTGGCAATTGTTTGCACAATCTCAAATCTCCAGCCAGGGACATTCAATGACTGAGCTGGGTGAACTGTAAATGTCCAGTGGGTGATAAGGCACTTCAGGGCTGGGTTAAAAATGTGAAAGTGAACACATTCCAGCTATACAGTATTTAACTTAAATTCTCATATTGTACTTTCAAGTTTTAGATAAGATTGTACAATGTCATTGTGCTTTATTAGCTTGCCTGGCCTGTTGCAGACATTAGTTCCAGTTAGCCTCTTTAGCGGATAATGTGTTCTTTTTGTCTTAAAATTAATCGTCAGGTGAGTTGAAGTTGATTTCTGATTTAATTGAAGTTAGTTTAAATTGAATGTTAATTAAATGAAAGTTATTTGTTAATTTCATTTGATTGAAAAAAATTGGTAGGTTAATTTAATTTAATTGACCTGATAAACGTATGATATTAATTAATTTAACTGGAAAATATCTGAGTTGATGTATTTTAACTAATTTTCAAAGTTAGTTTCCCATGCCTGCTCTCAATATTCTTTGATGTTTCCTGCACTAAATAAGTTTAGGTATGCAAGCATGCCAAATTGTTTTATGTGAAGGAATCTTCATAGTATATTGAGTTACTTTGTTGTAATAAAAGTGATTGATCATAGAACAATATTTTATACTCGGTATTTACTTATTGTGTTGTGTTATATTTTATAAATACCATAATGTGGCGTCTTGGCATCCATATTGTTTAAAAAATAAGATAATTATACGTTAAAAAATGTAAATTCTTATATAGCGCAGTATCCAGTCCTTAGGACTGCTCGATGCGTTTTACACTTTACTCCCTGGCAGACCTGTTCAATCGAACACCATCTCGACTTCTCTTGGGAGTATTCACCCACGCTGTGATTAATGTGAAGACTATTCGTACACAAATATTCACCACTGTCTATAGCCAGGTACTCAGTCATACAGCTGGGTGAACTGAAGAAATGCAGAGTAAATGAACTTTCCCAATATTTGACACCGCCTGCTTCCTCTCAGCCAAAGTTGTGGTGTGTTCACAATGATGGTGAGCATCATTTGAGAGACAATTAGGTCTTACCATTAATTGTAATTTAGGATATATTAAGACAATAAATTCCTGCCAATTTGAAGAAAAAAACCCAGCAAATGTGCCAATCCTCCACATGGTGCTATATACACAGAGACACAATAGTCTGTTTCCTGGCATATTCCTACATGACATTTGCTATGTTATATATTTGAACAGTTTTTCGCAATGCTGGTTACGTAAAACGTCCCTCACTGATGTAGGAATGAAAACTTCACATGATATACACTAATAGCCAGCTCGCTTATAATAACATTGAGCAAGTTATCACACTACCAAGTACCAAGTAGGTTTTTATAAAGTATTTTACTTCACAGAATTAGCAAAGGAACATTGTGACCTGTATCTATGTATGTTATTAAGGGATGATATGTTTTCAGATGAGTGTATTATTTATGTAAGGAAATGTTAGCATTAATGTGTATCTGTATTCCAGTATGCAGAGGCCATCAGCGTTGGAGTACCACCTCACAAGATACGCCAGTGCCATGTCGATGCTTCCAGAAAGGCAGTATTAGCAGAGTTCCTGCAATACAAGAAACAGTAATGGCACATGCAGTCACTGAATATATACTTTAGTTTGTCATCTTACTATTTTAATCCCACCTCATCCTATTATGTGATGGTTCTTAGTGTAATTTATTATTTAAATGAGTTTATTCATTATATATGTTTTAGGTATAATGACCTTATATTTAAATTGTTTCAATGTACGATTTTTAGTTGTATTGTTTTTATGATATTTAACTTAATGTCTTAATGATCTAACTATACAGGTTTGGTATTATGATTGTATTGTAAAGCACTGTAGAGCACTGTGTGATTATGGCGCTATATAAATATCTTATTTTATTATTATTACAGTCATGCAGTCATGCTATATATGAATTAATGATTATTTGTGACAATGGTTTTATTTCTAAATAATTGAATTTTATATTACTTGGCTGATTAAATATTATGATATACTTTATTTGTAGCAATGTTGTATTGCAAGCGAGTGCATCGTTATATAACGGGCTACGTGCTTTGGTCCTTTGTAAATGGATGCCAAACATTTTTGTGTATTCTTTAATAATACATTTATGGAAACGTGTCATGCATTCACGACTTACATAAGTAAACATTTATTATCATGTCGTCGATGCCAGGGGTAGTATTAGCAGGAAGGCCTTCTTTGTGACCAGTTACTCTTTTGATTGTGTGGACAAAGTGAAAGCACTGGACAGCACAGGGCAATTGCTATTAACTACACTTTTTTCTTATTATTTTTTGGGTGTACACTTATAAGCAGTACCAATTATTATGTCATTTATTTATATACTGTTACATGTCTAACTTTTTAAAATTACCTATCATATTTTCTTATTACCATTTCCTGGCAGTGTGTTAATATTATGTGACAGTTACTGTATATGTTTAATTTGTAGGGCGCTTTATAATTTGCTGAATTAAAGTTTAATAATCAAGGAATGACTTGCCTGTGAATGAAGCTTTTCAGGCTTCATACCACACACTCGCCAGTCTTCCGTCTTAGGGGGTACAACTCCACGTACTTCGTGAAGTAGTCTGTCAGGGTCATGACGTATGTATACCCATTCTTGGTCTCAGGTAGTGGGCCTACAATTTAAGCTTAATTAATTTTGGATAATAACATGACATAGATTCCTTTACAAGGGGCTTCAAATTAAAATTACCATTCTGGAGAAGACATTTGTACACATTCTGTATTACATTCCTTTATTATTCAGTTGAAGTGAAAGCCTATACAAATGGAACGAACATGAAAATGTTTGAATGGCACCATGGAAAGTGTCTAGCATTACCCTCTTCAACAGCGAACATCACACAATATCATCTGCCCCTCGACAACAAAAATATCTATAATATATAAAAATATCCAACATTACCCTGTTGTTGACACTAACAATTACACCCCATCCATTGACACAGAAAATATCCAAAACTACCCTGTTTTTGACAGCAAAAATATCAATACCATCTCCTTTTTACACTGACAATCTTCAACATTACATTAAGTAAGGATAATGTCATTGAATTTCATATAACATGGCCTACCTATGAGGTCCATTCCAACCATATGCATGGGCGCCACAATCTTTATAGGTGTCAGCTTTGGCGCTACTGTTTTAACTTTCTCATATCGCTGACATGCATCGCATTTCGAAATCTACGAAAGTAAGATAAGAACAAGTAACATAAAGGATGGACGGTACAATGACGTGATTTACTACACTGGCATGAATTTTAGCACAGCACCTACACATGTTGGTGTATTATTGTTGTATTATAGAACTATTTAAAACAACATAGGGCATTGTATATATATATGTATTTATATGAAGTCAACATTTGGCACTATTATACTGTACAGCCATTCCTGCAAAAGTCTACTATTCACACTCAAAAATGAAAAGTTAGACACCAAAAATTCCTGTACAGAAACATATTTACATAATACTGACATTTGTAATAACAGACAGTATCCAGCAAATATATATATATATAATATATATTATGTTATATATATATATATATATATTTATAATTGAACCTGGAGCACCAAACGTTTATGAATTAATATACGACCCCCACAATAGGGTCGTTTCAAGATACTCCATATATTTATATATGGGAGAGATCACCAGTATATATCATGTATTTAGATTTTCAGAAAGCTTTCGACAAAGTGCCACATCAAAGATTACTACTTAAACTAAAGGCCCATGGCATAGGAAATGGTATAATTAACTGGATAAAAAAATGGCTGATTGACAGAAGACAACGGATAGTAGTTGATGGGGAGGATTCAAACTGGAAATCAGTTTTGAGTGGGGTACCACTGGAATCAGTACTGGGACCTATATTATTCTTAATATATATCAACGATTTGGACGATGATATAACAAGAAATGTGTTGTCATTTTCGGATGATACAAAAGTGTTCAGAATGTTTAAACATTATGTAGATAGACAGCATTTACAAGATGATCTTGACAGGTTGATCAAATGGTCTGAAAAGGGGCAAATGTGGCTCAATTTTTTGAAATGTATATTCCTCCACACAGGACATGGGAACCAAGATGTACAATATACAATGGGGGGGGGGGGGGGGTACTGTATTAAGTACAACTGTAAAAGAAAAGGACTTTGGGTTAACCACTAGTGCTGAGATGCAGGTTTCTAAGTAGTGCGGAATGGCAGCTACAAAGGGAAATAAAATTCTTGGATTAATTAGGTGAAATAGAGTGTATTAGTGAAAAAAAGATAATTTGTACAAAACAGTAGTTAGGCCTCAATTAGAATATTGTATACAAGCGTGGAGGCCATATCGCAAGAAGGACATAGATATGCTACAACGAGTACAGAGGAGAGCGACTAAAATGATACCAAAACTGATGGATCTTAGTTATGAAATACACCTAAAAGAAGATGGTTTAATAACACTAAAGTCCAGGAGATTGAGATGAGATGAGATAGAAGTGTTTAAAATATTGAATGGTTATAAAAATATTGATAGAAGTAATTTTTCAGTTAGGAAGGATAGAAATACAAGAGGACATGAAGTTTTATTAGTAAAGGAGGAGTGTAGATTAGGTGTAAGAAAGTTCTACTTTTCACAAAGGACTGAATGAATAGAACAGATTCTTTGCTAAATGTATGGGTGTTTGCTGCGTGAATATGTGTAAACATACAATTGACACACCTCAGAAGGGCGGGATGCAGAAGGGTTGGATAAAAAGGGTTTGGCTCTCAATAAGCCTAAAGGCTTCCTTGTCCACCTGCCATCTAGAGTTAATTCTCTGTGTGGCAATCTTGTTAGGTGGACAATGAAGGTATGGGGTAAATAAGTTGTTTGGATCTTTTTTCAATGGACTATAACTGATGATTCAACTGTTGCATCATTGAAAGTCATTTTAATTAAATATCAACATAATCATACTCGCAGATGCAATGTATCGGTCAATAAGCCCATGCCAGGGGTAATTGGGCACAAAGGTTGGTGCATTTACCTGGCGGATTTGAACCACCAATAGATACTGAGACATTAGCATCTACAGGTGTGCTCTTAATTTAAAATAAACAATGTTAAAAAGAAAACCACTGTTTCAAGTTTCAATTAAAAACAGACAACTTAATAAAGGCCATTTACTAAATTTGCATATGCTGCAAAATAGTATTGTTCACTTGTTACAATTGATCAGTAAAGCTTACTACATAAATGATGGATGAAATTACCAACACAAGTTACCTGATGCTGCACTGCAATTTAGACCCCTAGGGCAGTAGGGGTCTAAATTCTAATGAAAAGAGCCTGAGGAAACTATGTCATAATTCACTTGAAAGAATTTAGCACTACAAAGTATACCAAGTCAGTATGATACAATTAATTAGTAAATTCCTTACTGTCATGTAAGAGTATTCACACACACTGTCAGTAAGCTTATGTGTCACTGTGTCTACTTCTTAGAAAGGAAATATCACTTTATTCATACACAAATACAGTACAGTGTGACAATAACAATGTAAGTACCTGTGCTAAATGCAATACTGATAGCGAGTGATTGTCGATGGTTTATTAATCTATTTCATTCATTAATTGCACTATATATGGCCAAATACATTGGTATTTAGGTTGGTGTACATTTTAGTGGTAGGCCCCTAGGCTAGGCATATACATTTTTAGGTAAAACGATGGTTTAATAGCATTAATAATTTAAGCTGAAATGTATGTGTTGTCAAAGGAATATTTATTTATGATTCAGGAAATCAAGAGGTACAACCCACAGAAAGATAAGAATAATAACCATTCTAAGTAATAAACGGTGGGCCTGCAGAGCAGCTGTGTTAATAGCCACGTCATTGCGTCCAGCCATCGTTTTATAGTTATACTTCTGTCAAACAATTAGGCCCCTATTCTGACACCTATATCATTTAAGAGACCCATATTAATAGACTGGCTTATGGCATAGTATACTATACGCTAGGCTACAGACTATTAGCCTGGCCCTGGGGCTGGACTGTCTACTCACCGTCTACTTGATATTTCCCATGATGCGTAGCTTTCAAGACAACATTGCGCATTCGCTTTTCACACACCAAGTGCTTTTTGGTGACTAGGTAATGCAGTATGCAAGTCGTGTACCGTCGGTACTCATCTCCTATTTTCTCCCGCTGCATAACAGGTATATTATCAACAAAAGATATGTGAACTAGCTGATACTAACTAATGTGCCTGTAGACGGTTGTCAAACCGGAACTTACTCTAAGACCGGAACCTCCATCCAGACCAGTACACCGCCGGGGGAAAATGGGTGCCATGACAAACTATATTAACACTTGCAATTGCGATTGCACCTGTGTGACATTGACACGCTGGTGATCAGTCATGTGTAACCCGGACAAAGTGAACATTGTTTACACGCCCATGAACCAAGACTGCCTGTACCGGTTACGGCCCAGCGGTCACAGTCACATTCGGCTCAACAATGCTGCCTGGAGAGCTGCTTGTGAAGCGGGGGTGGCACTCCATCGGCCTACCCATCGACGTTGTCGTGGGGGTGCACGCAAACAACGATCGATACATGTACTTGTGTCAGCGCGACCAACAGCATCCGTTAAGCCTGTACCTCGAGCACGCTACCTAAAGTGTATCAGCACAAGGACACCATCGCCATCACTGAAACTTGTTTTACTGAACACTAGATCTATCTGCAACAAAGTATCTGTTGTGAGCGAGACGTTACTAGACGCTGATGCCGACATCTCCTTCTTCACAGAGACCTGGCTGCGAGATGAGCATGAAGACATCGTCAACGATTTAACAGTGCCGGGGTTCGAGTTTAAGAAACTCAACCGATCGCTAAAACGGGGCGGTGGTCTGGATGTTCTGCACAGAAGTTCGCTGAAACTGGTTGTACGTAGACCTGCCGTGACACCGATCCACTTCGAGCTTTTACAACTGTCGTGTGACAAACCATCGTACTATTTTGTATTGATATACAGGCCACCATCAATATATCCGGCTTTCTGGACGAATTCGAAGATCTCGTAACATCACTTGTGACCATTCCAGGACGACTGTTGATATTGGGCGATTTCAATTTTCACTTCAACGACGCATGATCGCCGGGAGTAAGTCGAATAACGAACATTCTGGCTTCGACAGGACTAGTCCAGCATGTGACTGGTCCTACGCACCGTTCCGGCCACACGCTGGACGCCGTTATCTCCCGGAAAGAAGACACCATCCTCACATCTCCCGCTGCTGTCCTACCTAACACGTTTTCGGATCACCAAACAATAACATTTTCTATTGAAGGAGACGCGCCACGTCTACCAACCAACAAGTGGCGAGGGCGTGACTACTGTCATGTAGACCTGGATATCTTCAAAGCTGACCTTCACGCCGCACTAACCTCACACGATGACAATAACAGCGATAGCGTCGACAATCTCCTACAACAGTATCAACATTTCGTCTCTGTCACACTCGACATTCATGCTCCAATTGTGTCGCGAACTCGACGATCAAAGAAAAGCCAGCCATGGTTTGATGACGAAACCTTGAGTTTAAGGCGTAAGCGACGAGCACTTGAGAGAAAATGGCGCCTAACCGGACTCGAAATCGACAAGCAGATCTACTTGTCGCAAATAAACAACGTTAAACATCATGTTCGAAACGCGAAAATCGCCTACTACCGTGCAGCACTGAACAACGCTGACGAAAAAACAACATTCCAAGTGTTACATTCACTAACCAAATGCAGTGACCGGAAATTACCTGATCGCGAGAACGATGAATCAATGTGTCATGCCTTTGCCGAGTTCTTTGAAGACAAGATTTAAAAAAGTCGTCGATGTTACGCGTGCGAAAGTGACAACAGAATCTATCGTGATGCCACTCCTGCCTGCTGCTCCACCTGTATTGCAAGGTCTAAACAATCTCTGTTCAACTGATGCTGAAGAGCTGCAAACAATCATCATGTCAAAACCAACGAAATGCTGTCCACTCGATGTGCTACCTACATGGCTACTTAAAACTACATTAACCGTTACGCTATCCACACTCGTCAACATTGTAAATGCGTCACTAAACACAGGAGTGTTTCCTGGTGAACTGAAAACTGCCCTAGTGACACCGTTACTGAAGAAAGCCTCACTTGACCAGAACGAACTGGAGAACTATCGTCCCATCTCCAACCTCGCTTTCATAGGAAAGTTGATCGAGCAAGTCATCCTCAAACGCCTGAATCTGCACATGGCAACGAATAAGCTGCATGATGAAATGCAGTCGGCTTATAGACAACATCATTCTACAGAAACAGCTCTGATGAAAGTACAACACGACATCGTGCGCAACCTTGACACGGGACGTTGTGTCATGCTGGTTCTTCTTGACACGAGTGCAGCATTCGATACGATCAACATTGACGAATTGTTGAACACTCTGGTTTCACGTTTCAACATCGGCGGTATGACATTTGACTGGTTTAGATCATACTTGACCGGCAGATCTCAGTGTGTCACGATTGGTTCGTCTTCTTCGAACGCAATCCCCATCTACCACGGTGTACCTCAGGGTTCAGTACTTGGACCAGTGATGTTCAACGCATATACGACACCCATTGCTGACATCTGCAAGAAACATAATGTGCTTTACCACAGATTCGCTGATGACATCCAGCTATATGTCAGCTATAACCCTATGGTGTCTGACGAACTGGAAAACGCTAAACAGCTGCTCATCCAGTGCATCGCCGAGATTAGAGCCTGGATGCTGATTCATCAACTTAAACTCAACATTGATAAAACTGAGTTTATCGTGCTGCAGTCACCGCACAATCTACGTGTTTACGGCAGCCCCAGTTTGGAACTACCTGGACTTACCTTGCAATCAACAGATGCAGCGAGAAATCTAGGCTGTTACTTCGACCGACACATGCAGTTAGACCGCGTCGTCTCCAGCTACTGTTCTTCGGCCTACTACCGCCTGATCGTCACCTGCTGACGCGAGACGCGTGCCATGCTGCAGTACGCTGTCTTGTGCTAAGTCGCCTCGACTACTGCAATGCTCTACTCGGTGGATTGAACAATGGACAGACCAACCGACTTCAACGAGCACAGAACTCAGCCGCTCGCCTCATCAACCGCGTCAGACGGCGAGATCACATCACACCAATTCTGCAATCACTGCATTGGCAGCCGATCAGAATGAGAATTACTTTCAAGATATGTACTTACATATTTAAGATCCTGCATGGCTTAGCTCCGAACTACCTCAACTGTGCGATAGTTCGCAACGCGCCCACACGTGCATTGCGATCGGCGAGTGACGCAACGCTTCTCGCGGTGACGGTGTCTAAGAGAACTATCGGACAGGGCAGCTTTGCAGTGACAGGCTCACATATGTAGAATAGCTTGCCAAAGTGTGTGCGATCGGTTGGAACATTGGCGGCTTTCCGGAAACAACTTAAAACCCACATATTTCGCATGCACTACATGCCTTGATGCAAGCATTGCTGCAACATCTAAATGACACTGTTCCTATTTTATAGTATTGATTGGTTTTTAATTTAATTGTTTGAAATTGTATTTTTACACTCTAATTTTTTATATATATCTTAGCTTATTTATATTTTAACATTTAGCCAACACGTCATTTTAGTATGTGAAGCGCTTTGATTAGTATTTACCTACTTAAAAAGCGCTATATTAAAAAACGGAATTATTATTATTATTCTTCACTGCCAATGCTATCAAAGATATAAGTTTAATTGACTATAATTATGATCAATTTTAACTTGAGGAAAAGTAAATTTGGAGCAAGGTATTGTTTGTTTCGCGCCGACATCAAACGAATCGTTTCCAATCTGCTAGTCATGCTCATGGCTTCCGCGGATCTAGAGGCGGCTTGTAAAGTGCAATTGAAATTCACAATTACGTCTTGCTTAAGAATGGGTTAAATACGTTTTAATACAGTTTAGTAGGCACGATGCTAACATTGCATAACAAATATTAGCTTTTTGCTCCGATGAACGCAAAAATATTAATTTGTCAACCGTATATGAATTGGTGAATCGTAATATTGTTCGGCTTGGTAAATGTGCTTTCTAATTTGGTATTTTAATATTGATTGAAAGACGAAGTTAAGCCAATTGTGAGCGCACTTATAGCTTTAAACCATGACTCAACTATAACACTGCGTTTGTCAAATCATTTGCATATATTCGGCTTCTGAGTGCCAGGTCATTATTTTAGATCTTACGTCAGCGATACCATATTATCGTTCAGTTGACCGTGGCTTATTGGTCCGTTGTTTATTTAAAAACGGTACACAGTTCATGCATTTTATTCAGTTCAACATTCAACAGTGTCCAACAGTGTATAACATTTAAACAGAATACACATTGATGTTGGCTGGCAGCTTAATAAGCTTCATAAACTGCATATAGACTACGCATGCATGACCCGCCACAGAGAACATGTATAACATATGAGACCATCCCTAGAACTACACGAGTAATAGATTGAACTGAATACATGACCTGTCACAGAGAAGATGTATAACATACGAGGCCGTCCCTAGAACTACAAGAGTAGTAGGTTGAACTGAATACATGACCTGCCACAGAGAACATATATAACATACGAGACAATCCCTGGAACTACAAGAGTAATAGGTTGAACTGAATACGTGACCTGCCACAGAGAACATATATAACATACGAGACAATCCCTAGAACTACAAGAGTAATAGGTTGAACTGAATACGTGACCTGCCACAGAGAACATATATAACATACGAGACAATCCCTAGAACTACAAGAGTAATAGGTTGAACTGAATACGTGACCTGCCACAGAGAACATATATAACATACAAGACAATCCCTAGAACTACACGAGTAATAGGTTGAACTGAATACATGACCTGCCACAGAGGACATATATAACATACAAGGCCATCCGTAGAACTACACGAGTAATAGGTTGAACTGAATACGTGACCTGCCACAGAGAACCAGGTATTAAGTCACACAGGCCTATTCTGTACAAGAACCAAAAATAGCTGTCAAGGTAATATCCTAGTGATTTTCTCATTTTGGCAGAAAGACATACCATATATTCACACCCATCAATGTCTGTTTTTTTTCCTCAACAAATAAACAAAAATTAACACTGGACATTGATTTTGGACATACACCAATTATTAAACCTATTTTTCTAAAAACGTTACTTTTTAACAATCGTTTCATATTAGCAATAAAAAACTACTGAAGATATTAACAAAACTAGGTATTGTTGTAAAGCTTACTATCAGTAAAATCCAAAAATGTACAAAACTATATTTCACAATTTTGCAACCTAATGCCCTCTTTGCTGTGCCTGGTCACATGATGACAAGGTGAAGGTTAAGATCAGCCAGAGGTTACCTGATGACGGTGGGGTAGAGTTCGCATGAGTAAAGGATCATGACCGTGAAGACTCCCGCCACCCCTGCCCGGCCCACCACGGCCAGCAGGGTGCGCACCCAACTCAGGCGCCCTGCTGCACGAATACACAGTCACATACAGAGAATGGTATAGCCTATAATTATGACTTAAGGGATCATCTCACAACATCGATGTCCGATATAAAATTAAATTACTTTTGTTTGGGGGAGGGAGGTCAGAGGCAATGTCGTCTAGACATCGATATTTTACGCTTCTCACCGGTACTGTTAATATATTGGTATCATCATATCAATGTTTACACTTTTCATTAGATCGGACATAAATGTTCTGAGATGATCCCGAAATGGAATCTACACTGATTTTTCATTGGTTATCTAAATAACTGTCTTACAGGACACAGTATTTATTAATTTTTTATTTGTTCTCAGTTGTCTAGAAATAATATTCTTAACCATGTAAAATAGTATCAACACAAATCCTGTTATTATTTCAACCTTTCATATCTTAATATTCCTTTAATGCACTTTGCCAATGAAATTACATATGTCACTTTAATGACATACATTGTATACAGAGACTGTTTAACAGCAATAAAAGACAGACAAATGTATTATCAGTTTTAAAGGTGAAATACTGTATAACGTTTTTATCGGACGTTTTATGTTCTCAAATTCCTGGTTTACACAATTTCTAATGGTACAAATATGCCTCAATGAAAAAGAATAAAACCTGAAGTCTCACAGTGCTAATAGAGATTAAGGTAATTACGGCACTTTAATTAAACAAAATCCACAACACAGACATGTAAATAACACTAAAGCAAACAAACAAATCACTGAACTACTGCCCTCATACAGTCGTAACCCGTTATCCTTACTTTCACCCTCGGGGAAGAAGGCTGCTGCAAGACATGTGCTGCCACCTATCATCATGTACTCACATAATGGATACTTCCGACTAAACCTTGCAACAAAGACAAACAAGCAGAAAAAATCTAAACTACTGAACGAGAATATTTCCACAAAAGCCATGACTATATAATCCACGATCACGGTGATTACATGAAATGGAAGTATTTATGAATTGTGGCAAGCTGTATACTAAAAACTTACACTATTGTTAACTGTCCAAAATAATTTAAACAATAAAATTACATTACAATATGGATATTCAAAAAAGGGCATAGTGCAAATTTGTTCCAAATACCTCACAACATAATTTCTGTACAAAACAACCAACTTAATAGGCTACCCAAAGTAACCTATGGGACATCTGGTGGATATTCACTAGATAATATATTACATTTGTTGATAAACAATCAACCATTCATACCAATACATGCCCTAGCATAGTCAACAAATAGTCCACGTCTATAGATTTATTTCTACAAAGAATATACAGTCGCGCCTCGTTATAACGCGGTAGTCGGGGTCCACGAAATGAATCCGTTCAAACTATTACTCGTGTAGTTCTAGGGATGATCTCATATGTTATACATGTTCTCTGTGGCGGGTCATGTATTCAGTTCAACCTATTACTCATATAGTTCTAGGGATGTTCTTGTATGTTATACATGTTCTCTGTGGCGGGTCATGTATTCAATTCAACCTATTACTCGCCCCTTAAGACTGTAATAACTATGTTGAAGGTATACTGCCTGTCAGATTGTGTTTAATAAGCCCCTAACAACGTTCACAATTTGGAAGATACGACCCCGGAGTATGTTCAAATGGTTAACAAAACATCCAGTTTCAAAACAAGCTTTATCGATAATATTGTCAAAGCAGGCTGAATTGATTGCAGTACCCTTCAACGATGTCCCATTTTCTCATGTTCAATACGGTAAACTTCCTGTAACAAATTACTACGCTGGCTAATTCCGGGTAGAGGAAGAAACTAAAGCCCTGCGCGGGGCGGGTTTTTGTTGTTGTTGCGGTGAGGTGCGGGTTAAGTTTCAATTTGTGCGGGGCGGGGCGGTCTGCGGGCTAGTAATTTCTACATGCGGGTTACTGCGGGCTGATTTTTGTAACTCATTAATGGTCACCAGTTACTAAAAGGTGGGACATTCGTTGAGCTAGTTAATTGGGGATTACCGGATTGCCCTTTTGTTTGTGTTTATCAGTGTTATGATAACATGTGCTGGCCTGCCTTGGCAGCTTCAGTCAGGTGTGATTAGTGGCTTCTTCCAGGTGGAAGTATCAGTTCAGGCCATCAATCTGTTTGTGTAATTAAGCCACCAGGATGTCCATAAAGAGCAGTTACCCCACCAATTAGACAGGAAATGCCTTTGATGTGTGGAGACTGGAGACCATGCCACTTGGCACTGGCTGACAGTGCTAACTGCTAAGAACAAGAACTGTCAGTCTACCTCTGTAGAAGTAAGATGGCTCAAGTCAAACTGCCTTCTACACTAGTATAATCCGGTGCCAGTAGCCTGGTCCAGAGGGGATTTAGAAAATATAAATTGCAACTTCTAATATCAGCAAATTGCAAATTGCAACACTGCCTTTGTGCACCAGACTCAACCTTTGAACAACTCATGTTCATGCAGTACAATGGCAAATAGATTATAAGATCATAGGATGCCACTGAAATTAATGCCAGCGATGTGAATTTCACTGTTCTTCATAAAAATTATCAACTGCCATTGCATATTCACCTGTGCTGAGTTATATCAATTAATTAATTAATAATTTTAAAATACGTTAACATTGTACTCGTACCTTTACTTTGTCCCAGGTCTGCTTATCATCTTCAGGCATTTACATTATAATGACAAGGGTTCTATTTGTCTTAAAGATGGAATTCCAAGTACGACATGGTTGTCACCCAGCGCCGTGCATTTGTTAATATTGTAAACAACAACGATTAATAAAGATGATATATTTTTAATAATTCCATGTCATCTGTTTGTGTGCTGCGGGGCGGGTGCGGGCTGACTTTTGACTAATTACTGCGGGGCGGGGCGGGTTGCGGGCCAGGATGTGGCAAAATATGCGGGGCGGGCTGCGGGTTGAGTTGTAATATGCGGGGCGGGCTGCGTGGCAAATGACATAGTTGCAGGGCGGGTGCGGGCTCAGATTTCCAGCCCGCGCAGGGCTTTAGAAGAAACTGCTTCCCTTTAACGTATGTTTCACTCGCTAGGTGTCACCGCTGTTATTTAATTTGCGGATGATACAAAATTGTTTAGAAGGATTAAAGTGATGTAAATAGACAGCATTTACAAGATGATCTTGCTAGGTTGATCTAATGATGTGAAAAGTGGCAAATGCTGTTAAATTTTTGGAAATGTAAACGCCTCCACACAGGACATGGGGACGAAGATGTAAAATATACAATGTGGGTACTGTACTAAGTACTACTGTAAAAGAAAAGGATTTAGGGTTAACCATTAGTGCTGATATGAAGGTTTCAGAGCAGTGCGGGATTGCAACTTCAAAATCCTTGGATTAATTAGGCGAAATATAGTGTATAAAGAAAAAGAACTAATAATACCGCTGTACAAAACAATAGTGAGGCCTCATTTAGAATCCTTGTCCACCTGCCACCTAGAGTTAATTCTCTGGGTGGCAATCTTGTTAAATCTTGTTAAATCAATTTGACCGATTTGCCACCCTATACTGTCATTTGGCACATAGGAGTACGAACGTTAACAAACATTCGCATTGGACTGAAGGACTTGTATAGAGAGTTTAAGTCAACATTATTTGTGCCAGTCTCTTGTGTGCTAATAATGTGTCAAACCTTTTACTTTGTCTAATTTGCAACAGATATTACATTTTAACATTAAAATCCTATAGTTGGATTTATATATATTTTTTTAAACTTGTTAATAAGTTAAAACTATTTTAGGTTAGTAATGATTTATTTTGTTTGACTTTCCAGGAACCTGGAAGTGGGCACATTTGCTTTCTGGGCAAGAGTTGGGGGCGTTGTCACACTCCAAATACGTATACTGGTAGGTCCTGAGCTGGCATAAACATATATATATATTCCTAAATACGCAGACCAGTTACTCTGAAAGCAGTGACGTGTAGCGCCGTGGTGCAGTGACTAGTGCTTCGGACTTGTAGCGCCATGGTGCAGTGGCTAGAGCTTCGGACTTGTAGCGCCGTGGTGCAGTGACTAGTGCTTCGGACTTGTAGCGCCGTTGTGCAGTGACTAGAGCTTCGGACTTGTAGCGCCTTGGTGCAGTGACTAGTGCTTTGGACTTGTAGCGCCGTGGTGCAGTGACTAGTGCTTCGGACTTGTAGCGCCGTTGTGCAGTGACTAGAGCTTCGGACTTGTATCGCCTTGGTGCAGTGACTAGTGCTTTGGACTTGTAGCGCCTTGGTGCAGTGACTAGAGCTTCGGACTCTCAACCGAGAGAACCCGGGTTCGAACCTTGGGCAAGTTCATTCACTATACGTTGCTCCAGTTCACTCAGCTGTATGAATGAGTACCTGGCTATAGACAGTGGTGGATATTTGTGTACGAATAGTCTTCACGCATTAATTGCAGCGTGGCTGGATGCTTCCCAGAGAAGTCGAGATGGTGCTTGATTGAACAGGTCTGCCAGGGAGTAAAGTGTAAAGCACTTTGAGCAGTCCTGAGGACTGGGTACTGCGCTGTTTAAGAACTCACCTTTACCTTTTAAAGTTTTGACCATTGGTTGCATGGATGATACTTTTGTTTACTATTTTAACTGTTAGCACACAGAATATCCAGAAATATAGTAATATGTGTAATCGTGTAATTATTGGCACACAGAAATATTTTGGTGATTTGAGAGCATCGTTTTCACACGTTGTGTATCCTGTTTGTGTGATGGAGTGATCGGCCACATGTAGTGCTATGTGTATAACTGGTATCTATATGCAGCATCTAGGAATGTACAACTCGAGACCAATCAGACTAAGAAGCCAGATAATGTTTCCGTGTGGCATGTTACATTTTCAAATGAAATACTTGAAGCTACAAAACTGAAAAAAATTCAACTAAAGACAATACATTCAACACTTCCTTTGTGAGGCTAACGTGTCATATTTCAAAAACTCACATCTCACTGTATTGCTAAGGAAGCATGTGAGGAGGAACAAATCGTATACTGCCTAGACCACTGTGTGGTGCCACTGTTGCATCTACACAAATATCATGTAAAAGCTATAAACTGTACCACAATAATAACATATAATGATTTTTTAAATTATATATATATATTTATATATATATATATATACACACACATACATACACGCACACATAAGATATACTAATCCCTAAAACTACTACTCAATACTGATTGTTTTTGTAAAGTGCTACTAAAAATGTGAAGGAAACCCTGAGTGTGGATACAATTGTTTTACCATAGCATTTTATTAATATGTTAACTAAACATTCTGCATTATTAAAAATACGATATCACTCAATGTGAACTCATCTTAAATATCAGTTGTTCAGCAATACTTCTTACAGAATAAGAATGTTTTGATGGCTTTTACTTGATGGCTTCCGTTGTGTTTGCAGGGGACGGTGCGGTCCATGTCCGTGCCTCTGGTCATCTTTGGTGTGTTATCCCTCCTGGGTAGTGTCATCAGCCTGATGGTGCCCTAGACTCTGAGGCTGCCTCTGGTGGACACCATAAAGCAGGCGGAACACATGGGTCGGGACCCTCCCACTGACAAACACACAAAGACAGGACATCACCTTCTAGAGCCACTGATAGGGTGTAGTGGGCTCTGGCTATGTTTGGAATAGTGTACATTGGTGTACATGTTGTATTGATATGATGCACAGTGGATGTATGACATACATCCACTGTGCATCAAGTAGGGTTTTTTCTCTTTCTGTGCCAACTCTTTGGATTATTCTACCTCTTTGTGTTAGATCAGTTGAAAATATTACACAATTCCGCCGTCATTTAAAAAACTTACCTTTATTTTTTTGAGTATCAATCACAGCTCTCTGATATATCGATCCATCTGTTAACAATTTGAAAATGTTTATCGATTTTAAGATTAACCAACTATTTTATCTTCATGCGCTTCTGAGCTTGGTCTCCAAGGATTTAGGTGCAACAGAAGTTACCTTATTATAATCTTCTTTCACAAATTTTTTTCAACCTAACTCCCATTAATTGTTTGGACCATCCTCCTACTTTCTCCCAGATCCATCACAGGCATCCTTCTGTTTGGAAGGACACTGTTGCTGCTCCTTGGTAGTTGGACAGTGATTCCCTCTTTCTGAAAGGACACTGGTACTGCTCCTTGGTAGTCAGCCAGTGATTCCCTCTGTCTGGGAGGACACTGGTACTGCTCCTTGGTAGTCAGTCAGTGATTCCCTCTGTCTGGAAGGACACTGGTGCTGCTTCTTGGTAGTCAGTCAGAGATTCCCTCTGTCTGGAAGGACACTGGTACTGCTCCTTGGTAGTCAGTCAGTGATTCCCTCTGTCTGGAAGGACACTGGTGCTGTTCCTTGGTAGTCAGTCAGAGATTCCCTCTGTCTGGAAGGACACTGGTACTGCTCCTTGGTAGTCAGTCAGTGATGCCCTCTGTCTGGAAGGACACTGGTGCTGTTCCTTGGTAGTCAGTCAGAGATTCCCTCTGTCTTGAAGGACACTGGTACTGCTCCTTGGTAGTCAGTCAGTGATTCCCTCTGTCTGGAAGGACACTGGTGCTGCTCCTTGGTAGTCAGTCAGTGATTCCCTCTGTCTGGAAGGACACTGGTGCTGCTCCTTGGTAGTCAGTCAGTGATTCCCTCTGTCTGGAAGGACACTGGTGCTGTTCCTTGGTAGTCAGTCAGTGATTCCCTCTGTCTGGAAGGACACTGGTGCTGCTCCTTGGTAGTCAGTCAGTGATTCCCTCTGTCTGGAAGGACACTGGTGCTGCTCTTTGGTAGTCAGTCAGTGATTCCCTCTGTCTGGAAGGACATTGGTGCTGATCCTTGGTAGTCAGTCAGTGATTCCCTCTGTCTGGAAGGACACTGGTGCTGTTCCTTGGTAGTCAGTCAGTGATTCCCTCTGTCTGGAAGGACACTGGTGCTGCTCCTTGGTAGTCAGTCAGTGATTCCCTCTGTCTGGAAGGACACTGGTGCTGTTCCTTGGTAGTCAGTCAGTGATTCCCTCTGTCTGGAAGGACACTGGTGCTGCTCCTTGGTAGTCAGTCAGTGATTCCCTCTGTCTGGAAGGACACTGGTGCTGCTCCTTGGTAGTCAGTCAGTGATTCCCTCTGTCTGGAAGGACACTGGTGCTGTTCCTTGGTAGTCAGTCAGTGATTCCCTCTGTCTGGAAGGACACTGGTGCTGCTCCTTGGTAGTCAGTCAGTGATTCCCTCTGTCTGGAAGGACACTGGTGCTGCTCTTTGGTAGTCAGTCAGTGATTCCCTCTGTCAGGAAGGACACTGGTGCTGCTCCTTGGTAGTCAGTCAGTGATTCCCTCTGTCTGGAAGGACACTGGTGCTGCTCCTTGGTAGTCAGTCAGTGATTCCCTCTGTCTGGAAGGACATTGGTGCTGCTCCTTGGTAGTCAGTCAGTGATTCCCTCTGTCTGGAAGGACACTGGTGCTGATCCTTGGTAGCCAGTCAGTGATTCCCTCTGTCTGAAAGGACACTGGTGCTGCTCCTTGGTAGCCAGTCAGTGACTCCATCTGTCGGGAAGGACACTGGTGCTGCTCCTTGGTAGCCAGTCAGTGGTTCTCTCTGTCTGGAGCTACTCCTTGGTAGTCAGTCAGTGATTCCCTCTGTCTGGAAGGACACTGGTGCTGCTCCTTGGTAGTTAGTCAGTGTTTCCCTCTGTCTGGAAGGCCACTGGTGCTGTTCTTTCGTTGTCAGTCGGTGATACCCTCTGTCTGGAAGGACACTGGTGCTATTCCTTGGTAATCAGTGATTGATTCCCTTTGTCTGGAAGGACACTGGTGGTGCTCTTTTGGAGCCAGTCAGTGATTCCATCTTTCTGGAAAGACACTGGTGCTGCTCCTTTGTAGGCTGTCTGTGATTCCCTCTGGCTGGAAGGACACCGGTCCTGCTCCTTAGTAGCCAATCAGTGATTCCCTCTGTCTAGAAGGACACTGTTGCTGCTCCTTGGTAGTTGGACAGTGATTCCCTCTTTCTGAAAGGACACTGGTACTGCTCCTTGGTAGTCAGCCAGTGATTCCCTCTGTCTGGGAGGACACTGGTACGGCTCCTTGGTAGTCAGTCAGTGATTCCCTCTGTCTGGAAGGACACTGGTGCTGCTTCTTGGTAGTCAGTCAGAGATTCCCTCTGTCTGGAAGGACACTGGTACTGCTCCTTGGTAGTCAGTCAGTGATTCCCTCTGTCTGGAAGGACACTGGTGCTGTTCCTTGGTAGTCAGTCAGAGATTCCCTCTGTCTGGAAGGACACTGGTACTGCTCCTTGGTAGTCAGTCAGTGATGCCCTCTGTCTGGAAGGACACTGGTGCTGTTCCTTGGTAGTCAGTCAGAGATTCCCTCTGTCTTGAAGGACACTGGTCCTGCTCCTTGGTAGTCAGTCAGTGATTCCCTCTGTCTGGAAGGACACTGGTGCTGCTCCTTGGTAGTCAGTCAGTGATTCCCTCTGTCTGGAAGGACACTGGTGCTGCTCCTTGGTAGTCAGTCAGTGATTCCCTCTGTCTGGAAGGACACTGGTGCTGTTCCTTGGTAGTCAGTCAGTGATTCCCTCTGTCTGGAAGGACACTGGTGCTGCTCCTTGGTAGTCAGTCAGTGATTCCCTCTGTCTGGAAGGACACTGGTGCTGCTCTTTGGTAGTCAGTCAGTGATTCCCTCTGTCTGGAAGGACATTGGTGCTGATCCTTGGTAGTCAGTCAGTGATTCCCTCTGTCTGGAAGGACACTGGTGCTGTTCCTTGGTAGTCAGTCAGTGATTCCCTCTGTCTGGAAGGACACTGGTGCTGCTCCTTGGTAGTCAGTCAGTGATTCCCTCTGTCTGGAAGGACACTGGTGCTGTTCCTTGGTAGTCAGTCAGTGATTCCCTCTGTCTGGAAGGACACTGGTGCTGCTCCTTGGTAGTCAGTCAGTGATTCCCTCTGTCTGGAAGGACACTGGTGCTGCTCCTTGGTAGTCAGTCAGTGATTCCCTCTGTCTGGAAGGACACTGGTGCTGTTCCTTGGTAGTCAGTCAGTGATTCCCTCTGTCTGGAAGGACACTGGTGCTGCTCCTTGGTAGTCAGTCAGTGATTCCCTCTGTCTGGAAGGACACTGGTGCTGCTCTTTGGTAGTCAGTCAGTGATTCCCTCTGTCAGGAAGGACACTGGTGCTGCTCCTTGGTAGTCAGTCAGTGATTCCCTCTGTCTGGAAGGACACTGGTGCTGCTCCTTGGTAGTCAGTCAGTGATTCCCTCTGTCTGGAAGGACATTGGTGCTGCTCCTTGGTAGTCAGTCAGTGATTCCTCTGTCTGGAAGGACACTGGTGCTGATCCTTGGTAGCCAGTCAGTGATTCCCTCTGTCTGAAAGGACACTGGTGCTGCTCCTTGGTAGCCAGTCAGTGACTCCATCTGTCGGGAAGGACACTGGTGCTGCTCCTTGGTAGCCAGTCAGTGGTTCTCTCTGTCTGGAGCTACTCCTTGGTAGTCAGTCAGTGATTCCCTCTGTCTGGAAGGACACTGGTGCTGCTCCTTGGTAGTTAGTCAGTGATTCCCTCTGTCTGGAAGGCCACTGGTGCTGTTCTTTCGTTGTCAGTCGGTGATACCCTCTGTCTGGAAGGACACTGGTGCTATTCCTTGGTAGTCAGTGATTGATTCCCTTTGTCTGGAAGGACACTGGTGGTGCTCTTTTGGAGCCAGTCAGTGATTCCATCTTTCTGGAAAGACACTGGTGCTGCTCCTTTGTAGGCTGTCTGTGATTCCCTCTGGCTGGAAGGACACCGGTCCTGCTCCTTAGTAGCCAATCAGTGATTCCCTCTGTCTAGAAGGACACTGGTGCTGCTCCTTGGTAGTCAGGCAGTGATACCCTCTGTCTGGAATGACACTGGTGCTGCTCCTTGGTAGTCAGTCAGTGATTCCCTCTGTCTGGAATGACACTGGTGCTGCTCCTTGGTAGTCAGTCAGTGATACTCTCTGTCTGGAATGACACTGGTGCTGCTCCTTGGTAGTCAGTCAGTGATACCCTCTGTCTGGAATGACACTGGTGCTGCTCCTTGGTAGTCAGTCAGTGATACCCTCTGTCTGGAATGACACTGGTGCTGTTCCTTGGTAGTCAGTGATTGATTCCCTCTGTCTAGAAAGACACCTGTGCTGCTCCTTGGTAGTCAGTCAGTGATTCCCTCTGTCTGGAAGGACACTGGTGCTGCTCCTTGGTAGTCAGTCAGTGATTCCCTCTGTCTGGAATGACACTGGTGCTGCTCCTTGGTAGTCAGTCAGTGATCCCCTCTGTCTGGAATGACACTGGTGCTGTTCCTTGGTAGTCAGTGGTTGGTTTCCTCTGTCTGGAAGGACACTGGTACTGCACGTTGGTAGTCAATCTTTGATTCCCTCTGTCTGGAAGGACACTGGTGCTGCTCCTTGGTAGTCAGTCAGTGATTCCCACTCGGTGGAATGACACTGGTGCTGCTCCTTGGTAGTCAGTCAGTGATTATCTCTGTCTGGACAGACACTGGTGCTGCTCCTTGGTAGTCAGTCACTGATTCCCTTTGTCTGGAAGGACACTGGTGCTGCTCCTTGGTAGAAAGGCAGTGATCCCCTTTTTCTGGAAGGACACTGGTGCTGCTCCTTGATAGTCAGTCAGTGATCCCCTCTGTCTGGAAGGACACTGGTGGTGATCCTTGGTAGCCAGTCAGTCATTCCCTCTCTCTGGAAGGACACTGGTGCTGCTCCTTGGTAGTCAGTCAGTGATTCTCTCTGTCTGGACAGACACTGGTGCTGCTCCTTGGTATTCAGTCAGTGATCCCCTTTGTATGGAAGGACTCTGGTGCTGCTCCTTGGTAGTCAATCAGTGATCCCCTCTGTCTGGAAGGACACTGGTGCAGCTCCTTGGTAGTCAGTCATTGATTCCCTCTGTCTGGAAGGACACTGGTGCTGCTCCTTCTTAGTCAGTCAATGATTCCCTCTGTCTGGAGGGACACTGGTGCTGCTCCTTGGTTGTCAGTCAGTGATTTCCTCTGTCTTGAAGGACACTTGTGCTGCTCCTTGGTAGTCAGTCAGTGATTCCCTCTATTTGGAAGGCCACTGGTGTTGTTCCTTCGTTGCCAGTCAGTGAGTCCCTCCATCTGGAAAGATACTGGTGCTGCTCCTTGGTAGTCAGTCAGTGATCCCCTGTGTCTGGAATGAGACTGGTGCTGCTCCTTGGTAGCCAGTCATTGATTTCCTCTTTCTGGAAGGACACTGGTGCTGCACCTTGGTAGTCATTCAGTGATTCCCTCTGTTTGGAAGGACACTGGTGCTGCTCCTTGGTAGTCAGTCAGTGATTCCCTCTGTCTGGAAGGACACTGGTGCTGTTCCTTGGTAGTCAGTCAGTGATTCCCTCTGTCTGGAAGGACACTGGTGCTGCTCCTTGGTAGTCAGTCAGTGATTCCCTCTGTCTGGAAGGACACTGGTGCTGTTCCTTGGTAGTCAGTCAGTGATTCCCTCTGTCTGGAAGGACACTGGTGCTGCTCCTTGGTAGTCAGTCAGTGATTCCCTCTGTCTGGAAGGACACTGGTGCTGCTCCTTGGTAGTCAGTCAGTGATTCCCTCTGTCTGGAAGGACACTGGTGCTGTTCCTTGGTAGTCAGTCAGTGATTCCCTCTGTCTGGAAGGACACTGGTGCTGCTCCTTGGTAGTCAGTCAGTGATTCCCTCTGTCTGGAAGGACACTGGTGCTGCTCTTTGGTAGTCAGTCAGTGATTCCCTCTGTCAGGAAGGACACTGGTGCTGCTCCTTGGTAGTCAGTCAGTGATTCCCTCTGTCTGGAAGGACACTGGTGCTGCTCCTTGGTAGTCAGTCAGTGATTCCCTCTGTCTGGAAGGACATTGGTGCTGCTCCTTGGTAGTCAGTCAGTGATTCCCTCTGTCTGGAAGGACACTGGTGCTGATCCTTGGTAGCCAGTCAGTGATTCCCTCTGTCTGAAAGGACACTGGTGCTGCTCCTTGGTAGCCAGTCAGTGACTCCATCTGTCGGGAAGGACACTGGTGCTGCTCCTTGGTAGCCAGTCAGTGGTTCTCTCTGTCTGGAGCTACTCCTTGGTAGTCAGTCAGTGATTCCCTCTGTCTGGAAGGACACTGGTGCTGCTCCTTGGTAGTTAGTCAGTGATTCCCTCTGTCTGGAAGGCCACTGGTGCTGTTCTTTCGTTGTCAGTCGGTGATACCCTCTGTCTGGAAGGACACTGGTGCTATTCCTTGGTAGTCAGTGATTGATTCCCTTTGTCTGGAAGGACACTGGTGGTGCTCTTTTGGAGCCAGTCAGTGATTCCATCTTTATGGAAAGACACTGGTGCTGCTCCTTTGTAGGCTGTCTGTGATTCCCTCTGGCTGGAAGGACACCGGTCCTGCTCCTTAGTAGCCAATCAGTGATTCCCTCTGTCTAGAAGGACACTGGTGCTGCTCCTTGGTAGTCAGGCAGTGATACCCTCTGTCTGGAATGACACTGGTGCTGCTCCTTGGTAGTCAGTCAGTGATTCCCTCTGTCTGGAATGACACTGGTGCTGCTCCTTGGTAGTCAGTCAGTGATACTCTCTGTCTGGAATGACACTGGTGCTGCTCCTTGGTAGTCAGTCAGTGATACCCTCTGTCTGGAATGACACTGGTGCTGCTCCTTGGTAGTCAGTCAGTGATACCCTCTGTCTGGAATGACACTGGTGCTGTTCCTTGGTAGTCAGTGATTGATTCCCTCTGTCTAGAAAGACACCTGTGCTGCTCCTTGGTAGTCAGTCAGTGATTCCCTCTGTCTGGAAGGACACTGGTGCTGCTCCTTGGTAGTCAGTCAGTGATTCCCTCTGTCTGGAATGACACTGGTGCTGCTCCTTGGTAGCCAGTCAGTCATTCCCTCTCTCTGGAAGGACACTGGTGCTGCTCCTTGGTAGTCAGTCAGTGATTCTCTCTGTCTGGACAGACACTGGTGCTGCTCCTTGGTATTCAGTCAGTGATCCCCTTTGTATGGAAGGACTCTGGTGCTGCTCCTTGGTAGTCAATCAGTGATCCCCTCTGTCTGGAAGGACACTGGTGCAGCTCCTTGGTAGTCAGTCATTGATTCCCTCTGTCTGGAAGGACACTGGTGCTGCTCCTTCTTAGTCAGTCAATGATTCCCTCTGTCTGGAGGGACACTGGTGCTGCTCCTTGGTTGTCAGTCAGTGATTTCCTCTGTCTTGAAGGACACTTGTGCTGCTCCTTGGTAGTCAGTCAGTGATTCCCTCTATTTGGAAGGCCACTGGTGTTGTTCCTTCGTTGCCAGTCAGTGAGTCCCTCCATCTGGAAAGATACTGGTGCTGCTCCTTGGTAGTCAGTCAGTGATCCCCTGTGTCTGGAATGAGACTGGTGCTGCTCCTTGGTAGCCAGTCATTGATTTCCTCTTTCTGGAAGGACACTGGTGCTGCACCTTGGTAGTCATTCAGTGATTCCCTCTGTTTGGAAGGACACTGGTGCTGCTCCTTGGTAGTCAGTCAGTGATTCCCTCTGTCTGGAAGGACACTGGTGCTGTTCCTTGGTAGTCAGTCAGTGATTCCCTCTGTCTGGAAGGACACTGGTGCTGCTCCTTGGTAGTCAGTCAGTGATTCCCTCTGTCTGGAAGGACACTGGTGCTGTTCCTTGGTAGTCAGTCAGTGATTCCCTCTGTCTGGAAGGACACTGGTGCTGCTCCTTGGTAGTCAGTCAGTGATTCCCTCTGTCTGGAAGGACACTGGTGCTGCTCCTTGGTAGTCAGTCAGTGATTCCCTCTGTCTGGAAGGACACTGGTGCTGTTCCTTGGTAGTCAGTCAGTGATTCCCTCTGTCTGGAAGGACACTGGTGCTGCTCCTTGGTAGTCAGTCAGTGATTCCCTCTGTCTGGAAGGACACTGGTGCTGCTCTTTGGTAGTCAGTCAGTGATTCCCTCTGTCAGGAAGGACACTGGTGCTGCTCCTTGGTAGTCAGTCAGTGATTCCCTCTGTCTGGAAGGACACTGGTGCTGCTCCTTGGTAGTCAGTCAGTGATTCCCTCTGTCTGGAAGGACATTGGTGCTGCTCCTTGGTAGTCAGTCAGTGATTCCCTCTGTCTGGAAGGACACTGGTGCTGATCCTTGGTAGCCAGTCAGTGATTCCCTCTGTCTGAAAGGACACTGGTGCTGCTCCTTGGTAGCCAGTCAGTGACTCCATCTGTCGGGAAGGACACTGGTGCTGCTCCTTGGTAGCCAGTCAGTGGTTCTCTCTGTCTGGAGCTACTCCTTGGTAGTCAGTCAGTGATTCCCTCTGTCTGGAAGGACACTGGTGCTGCTCCTTGGTAGTTAGTCAGTGATTCCCTCTGTCTGGAAGGCCACTGGTGCTGTTCTTTCGTTGTCAGTCGGTGATACCCTCTGTCTGGAAGGACACTGGTGCTATTCCTTGGTAGTCAGTGATTGATTCCCTTTGTCTGGAAGGACACTGGTGGTGCTCTTTTGGAGCCAGTCAGTGATTCCATCTTTCTGGAAAGACACTGGTGCTGCTCCTTTGTAGGCTGTCTGTGATTCCCTCTGGCTGGAAGGACACCGGTCCTGCTCCTTAGTAGCCAATCAGTGATTCCCTCTGTCTAGAAGGACACTGGTGCTGCTCCTTGGTAGTCAGGCAGTGATACCCTCTGTCTGGAATGACACTGGTGCTGCTCCTTGGTAGTCAGTCAGTGATTCCCTCTGTCTGGAATGACACTGGTGCTGCTCCTTGGTAGTCAGTCAGTGATACTCTCTGTCTGGAATGACACTGGTGCTGCTCCTTGGTAGTCAGTCAGTGATACCCTCTGTCTGGAATGACACTGGTGCTGCTCCTTGGTAGTCAGTCAGTGATACCCTCTGTCTGGAATGACACTGGTGCTGTTCCTTGGTAGTCAGTGATTGATTCCCTCTGTCTAGAAAGACACCTGTGCTGCTCCTTGGTAGTCAGTCAGTGATTCCCTCTGTCTGGAAGGACACTGGTGCTGCTCCTTGGTAGTCAGTCAGTGATTCCCTCTGTCTGGAATGACACTGGTGCTGCTCCTTGGTAGTCAGTCAGTGATCTCCTCTGTCTGGAATGACACTGGTGCTGTTCCTTGGTAGTCAGTGGTTGGTTTCCTCTGTCTGGAAGGACACTGGTACTGCACGTTGGTAGTCAATCTTTGATTCCCTCTGTCTGGAAGGACACTGGTGCTGCTCCTTGGTAGTCAGTCAGTGATTCCCACTCGGTGGAATGACACTGGTGCTGCTCCTTGGTAGTCAATCAGTGATCCCCTCTGTCTGGAATGACACTGGTGCTGTTCCTTTGTATTCAGTGATTGATTCCCTCTGTCTGGACGGACACTGGTACTGCATCTTGGTAGTCAGTCTGTGATTCCCCCTGTCTGGAAGGACACTGGTGCTGCTCCTTGGTAGTCAGTCAGTGATTCCCTCTAGTGGAAGGACACTGGTGCTGCTCCTTGATAGCCAGTCAGTGGTTCTCTCTGTCTGGAAGGACACTGGTGCTGCTCCTTGGTAGTCAGTCAGTGATTCCCTCTGTCTGGAATGACACTGGTGCTGCTCCTTGGTAGCCAGTCAGTGATTCCCTCTGTCTGTAAGGACACTGGTGCTGCTCCTTGGTAGTCAGTCAGTGATTCCGTCTGTCTGGAAGGACACTGGTGCTGATCCTTGGTAGCCAGTCAGTGATTCCCTCTGTCTGGAAGGACACTGGTGCTGCTCCTTGGTAGTCAGTCAGTGATTATCTCTGTCTGGACAGACACTGGTGCTGCTCCTTGGTAGTCAGTCACTGATTCCCTTTGTCTGGAAGGACACTGGTGCTGCTCCTTGGTAGAAAGGCAGTGATCCCCTTTTTCTGGAAGGACACTGGTGCTGCTCCTTGATAGTCAGTCAGTGATCCCCTCTGTCTGGAAGGACACTGGTGGTGATCCTTGGTAGCCAGTCAGTCATTCCCTCTCTCTGGAAGGACACTGGTGCTGCTCCTTGGTAGTCAGTCAGTGATTCTCTCTGTCTGGACAGACACTGGTGCTGCTCCTTGGTATTCAGTCAGTGATCCCCTTTGTATGGAAGGACTCTGGTGCTGCTCCTTGGTAGTCAATCAGTGATCCCCTCTGTCTGGAAGGACACTGGTGCAGCTCCTTGGTAGTCAGTCATTGATTCCCTCTGTCTGGAAGGACACTGGTGCTGCTCCTTCTTAGTCAGTCAATGATTCCCTCTGTCTGGAGGGACACTGGTGCTGCTCCTTGGTTGTCAGTCAGTGATTTCCTCTGTCTTGAAGGACACTTGTGCTGCTCCTTGGTAGTCAGTCAGTGATTCCCTCTATTTGGAAGGCCACTGGTGTTGTTCCTTCGTTGCCAGTCAGTGAGTCCCTCCATCTGGAAAGATACTGGTGCTGCTCCTTGGTAGTCAGTCAGTGATCCCCTGTGTCTGGAATGAGACTGGTGCTGCACCTTGGTAGTCATTCAGTGATTCCCTCTGTTTGGAAGGACACTGGTGCTGCTCCTTGGTAGTCAGTCAGTGATTCCCTCTTTCTGGAAGGACACTGGTGCTGCACCTTGGTAGTCATTCAGTGATTCCCTCTGTTTGGAAGGACACTGGTGCTGCTCCTTGGTAGTCAGTCAGTGATTCCCTCTGTCTGGAAGGACACTGGTGCTGCTCCTTGGTAGTCAGTCAGTGATTCCCTCTGTCTGGATGGACACTGGTGCTGCTCCTTGGTAGTCAGTCAGTGATTCCCTCTGTCTGGAAGGACACTCTTGCTATTCCTTCGTTGGCATTCAGTGATTTCCTCTGTCTGGAAAGACACTGGTGCTGCTCCTTGGTAGTCACTCAATGATCGCCTCTGTCTGGAATGACACTGGTGCTGCTCCTTGGTAGTCAATCAGTGATCCCCTCTGTCTGGAATGACACTGGTGCTGTTCCTTGGTATTCAGTGATTGATTCCCTGTGTCTGGACGGACACTGGTACTGCATCTTGGTAGTCAGTCTGTGATTCCCCCTGTCTGGAAGGACACTGGTGCTGCTCCTTGGTAGTCAGTCAGTGATTCCCTTTAGTGGAAGGACACTGGTGCTGCTCCTTGACAGCCAGTCAGTGATTCTCTCTGTCTGGAAGGACACTGGTGCTGCTCCTTGGTAGTCAGTCAGTGATTCTCTCTGTCTGGACGGACACTGGTACTGCATCTTGGTAGTCAGTCTGTGATTCCCCCTGTCTGGAAGGACACTGGTGCTGCTCCTTGGTAGTCAGTCAGTGATTCCCTCTAGTGGAAGGACACTGGTGCTGCTCCTTGATAGCCAGTCAGTGATTCCCTCTCTGGAAGGACACTGGTGCTGCTCCTTGGTAGTCAGTCAGTGATTCCCTCTGTCTGGAAGGACACTGGTGCTGCTCCTTGGTAGCCAGTCAGTGATTCCCTCTGTCTGTAAGGACACTGGTGCTGCTCCTTGGTAGTCAGTCAGTGGTTCCGTCTGTCTGGAAGGACACTGGTGCTGATCCTTGGTAGCCAGTCAGTGATTCCCTCTGTCTGGAAGGACACTGGTGCTGCTCCTTGGTAGTCAGTCAGTGATTCTCTCTGTCTGGACAGACACTGGTGCTGCTCCTTGGTAGTCAGTCACTGATTCCCTTTGTCTGGAAGGACACTGGTGCTGCTCCTTGGTAGAAAGTCAGTGATCCCCTTTTTCTGGAAGGACACTGGTGCTGCTCCTTGATAGTCAGTCAGTGATCCCCTCTGTCTGGAAGGACACTGGTGCTGATCCTTTGTAGCCAGTCAGTGATTCCCTCTCTCTGGAAGGACACTGGTGCTGCTCCTTGGTAGTCAGTCAGTGATTCTCTCTGTCTGGACAGACACTGGTGCTGCTCCTTGGTAGTCAGTCAGTGATCCCCTTTGTCTGGAAGGACACTGGTGCTGCTCCTTGGTAGTCAGTCAGTGATCCCCTCTGTCTGGAAGGACACTGGTGCTGCTCCTTGGTAGTCAGTCATTGATTCCCTCTGTCTGGAAGGACACTGGTGCTGCTCCATCTTAGTCAGTCAATGATTCCCTCTGTCTGGAGGGACACTGGTGCTGCTCCTTGGTAGTCAGTCAGTGATTTCCTCTGTTTGGAAGGACACTTGTGCTGCTCCTTGGTAGTCAGTCAGTGATTCCCTCTATTTGGAAGGCCACTGGTGTTGTTCCTTCGTTGCCAGTCAGTAATTCCCTCCATCTGGAAAATACTGGTGCTGCTCCTTGGTAGTCAGTCAGTGATCCCCTGTGTCTGGAATGAGACTGGTGCTGCTCCTTGGTAGCCAGTCATTGATTTCCTCTTTCTGGAAGGACACTGGTGCTGCACCTTGGTAGTCATTCAGTGATTCCCTCTGTTTGGAAGGACACTGGTGCTGCTCCTTGGTAGTCAATCAGTGATTCCCTCTGTCTGGAAGAACACTGGTGCTGCTCCTTGATAGTCAGTCAGTGATCCCCTCTGTCTGGAAGGACACTGGTGCTGATCCTTTGTAGCCAGTCAGTGATTCCCTCTCTCTGGAAGGACACTGGTGCTGCTCCTTGGTAGTCAGTCAGTGATTCTCTCTGTCTGGACAGACACTGGTGCTGCTCCTTGGTAGTCAGTCAGTGATCCCCTTTGTCTGGAAGGACACTGGTGCTGCTCCTTGGTAGTCAGTCAGTGATCCCCTCTGTCTGGAAGGACACTGGTGCTGCTCCTTGGTAGTCAGTCATTGATTCCCTCTGTCTGGAAGGACACTGGTGCTGCTCCATCTTAGTCAGTCAATGATTCCCTCTGTCTGGAGGGACACTGGTGCTGCTCCTTGGTAGTCAGTCAGTGATTTCCTCTGTTTGGAAGGACACTTGTGCTGCTCCTTGGTAGTCAGTCAGTGATTCCCTCTATTTGGAAGGCCACTGGTGTTGTTCCTTCGTTGCCAGTCAGTAATTCCCTCCATCTGGAAAATACTGGTGCTGCTCCTTGGTAGTCAGTCAGTGATCCCCTGTGTCTGGAATGAGACTGGTGCTGCTCCTTGGTAGCCAGTCATTGATTTCCTCTTTCTGGAAGGACACTGGTGCTGCACCTTGGTAGTCATTCAGTGATTCCCTCTGTTTGGAAGGACACTGGTGCTGCTCCTTGGTAGTCAATCAGTGATTCCCTCTGTCTGGAAGAACACTGGTGCTGCTCCTTGATAGTCAGTCAGTGATCCCCTCTGTCTGGAAGGACACTGGTGCTGATCCTTTGTAGCCAGTCAGTGATTCCCTCTCTCTGGAAGGACACTGGTGCTGCTCCTTGGTAGTCAGTCAGTGATTCTCTCTGTCTGGACAGACACTGGTGCTGCTCCTTGGTAGTCAGTCAGTGATCCCCTTTGTCTGGAAGGACACTGGTGCTGCTCCTTGGTAGTCAGTCAGTGATCCCCTCTGTCTGGAAGGACACTGGTGCTGCTCCTTGGTAGTCAGTCATTGATTCCCTCTGTCTGGAAGGACACTGGTGCTGCTCCATCTTAGTCAGTCAATGATTCCCTCTGTCTGGAGGGACACTGGTGCTGCTCCTTGGTAGTCAGTCAGTGATTTCCTCTGTTTGGAAGGACACTTGTGCTGCTCCTTGGTAGTCAGTCAGTGATTCCCTCTATTTGGAAGGCCACTGGTGTTGTTCCTTCGTTGCCAGTCAGTAATTCCCTCCATCTGGAAAATACTGGTGCTGCTCCTTGGTAGTCAGTCAGTGATCCCCTGTGTCTGGAATGAGACTGGTGCTGCTCCTTGGTAGCCAGTCATTGATTTCCTCTTTCTGGAAGGACACTGGTGCTGCACCTTGGTAGTCATTCAGTGATTCCCTCTGTTTGGAAGGACACTGGTGCTGCTCCTTGGTAGTCAATCAGTGATTCCCTCTGTCTGGAAGAACACTGGTGCTGCTCCTTGGTAGTCAGTCAGCGATTCCCTCTCTCTGGAAGGACACTCTTGCTATTCCTTCGTTGGCAGTCAGTGATTTCCTCTGTCTGGAAAGACACTGGTGCCGCTCCTTGGAAATCAGCCAGTTATTCCCTCTGTTTGGAAGGACACCATGTCACTGTTTCACTGAAAGTCTTCTGAGCTCATCAGCCCGATTTTGTTCATTAAAACGTGTTTCACTCCTGAACAGTAAACTTGTTTACCGACCCCTGTCAACACGAGGACACAAATGGGGACACTTGCCGGTGTGTTACAGAAATACTCTCCTCGCTGATAAAATGATGGCTTTAAGCATTTTGAAAAATTTCCTTAAATTTAACAATGGATTCTGTTAGTGATGGATTTTCCTGATGAGCTGATTATCTTAGTGAAACTGTCCTGTCTAGGATCAGCTGCCTCTGTGACAGTTCCTGCATTTGTAAATTGTTGTTGTAGTGATTTGGTAGTCACTGGACCCTCCACTCTCTTATGCTACTAAAGTAGTCAGAGAAAGTTATATTTTAACTAACTGTAGCAAAACAAAAATATGCTTATTATGTTTGGATATAATTTATATGTATCCATTGATCAATGTCTAAGATATTGTATGGTTTTCACAAAAGCCAATACTAATCTAATTGCAAATATTCATCATGTGCCTTGATTTTATAAGATGCTTGATTACAATGGGACAGTTTTGATACTACCATTTTATATAATATTGTCATGTCGGATATTACAACTACCATATGGAGGCCGTTATTAGACACTACTTAACATTGTCTTTGTGTGTCTACAACAAGGCAACTACATAAGAAGCAACATAGTGAACGATGTGACATGATATTAATAACTTATGAAATTGTTAATGTTCATTTTTGTTAGTTTGCTTTGAGACTGTTTTACTTGATCATTACAATTGATCATAAGTTGAATATTGTATAATGTTCTTTGCAGTTACTATGACAGTGTCATAACAGTTAGGATTATTTAAGAGGTTGCAATATGTAAAACAACATTTTAATTAAGTTAATGATTTATATTGTACACGCATTTCTATATGTTATTTTATACACTTACAGTTGTTTTGTTTTGATTTGATAGGTATGCTCTGGTTATGGCAAAAGCTGAATATTCTAGGTGCATAGCATGTGCTTTTAGATGCTCGGTGAGGCAGGTATTGGTGTGATTTCCAAGACTAACTGGAGGCAGAGTAATTCTTGTAGGCTGTTATGCTTTGTAGGTAGATTTGGATGTTTTAAGATGCAGATACAGCGTCATGTGTTTAACAGTCTGAATTTTCGGAAGTTATGATGTTATTATACTAGGATCCATAATCAATTTTGGCATTTTAATACCTTACATTATCATGTTTGATGTGGAACTGCTGTGATGAGTGACTGAGTCGTTCAGGCGATGTTTACACTTAGTTATAACATGTGTTTTGCTCAAATGGACTTTGCATACTTATGAAATCACCCCATAGTAAGAGCCTTCTTAATGGAAGGAAACGTTGCAAACTTGATATATTAGACAGGATGGCGGTTGTGGCTTACAAGGGGGAAATGTTGCGTGTAACACTTTCAACTCTGCAATGGCAACATGTTTACAGTGGCAACGTAACCTTAGGTTGAATGCAGTGTGCATTTGTATATTGTACTGCAATAAAATCAGATGTACTCATTTAAAACACCTACATTATTTTAGAGTAATGAAGCTGTTAAAATTAACTTGATTAATGACGACAGGTAGAATATATTACTTTTGTGTTGTGAAGCAGCCTCACTTTACAGTGACTTCTTGTGGCATTTAACAAATTAAGTGTTGTTGCAAATGTATACTTGTTTAAACATTATATTGAGTAGGCTTGATCTAGGGATCATCGCAGAACGTCGATGTCCAATATCACACAAAATTACTTTCGTTTGAGGGAGGAAGGGATCATAGGCAGTTTTGTCTGGCGTCGGACATCGATAATTTATGATTCAGATCGATACTGTTACTAAATTGTTGTCACCATATCAATGTTTACAAACTTTCGTCTGAGAGGGTGGGGGCTGAAGCCAGTTTTAAGTAATTTCGTCTCATATCGAACATTGATTCGTAAAGTGGTGCCACTGGGGCCGACGTAGTCGCGTCGACACCAGAAAAATACGTTTCTGGTTCCTGTCAAACAGAATTTTATGAAAATAAACCATGATTTAACATGATGAAATGCAATACCACAACATAGTGTTCTAAAATTAACAAACCATGATATATCATATGTGAAATATCATCGTACATGGTATAACAATATCACGATGAAAGCTCACGGAATACCATGGTAAACCCTTGTACGCCATGGTGTTTTTGGAACAGTTAAACCTTGGTATACCGTTAGTTTAAATACATGTAAACTAGATTCTCCTATGTCAAGTGAACATTCATTCTAACCACAACAGGATACTTTTTGACTGACGACTCTGCCAAAAAATCTTAATCGAAAGCGTAGCACCTATTAAGATGATGACCAATGAGCGTGGAGAACTGACATTCATAATTTATGACATTTTTTACCCAATTTTTTTTAGCAATTTCGCACTTACCAAAATATAACTACGCACCAAGAAACTAACTATTAAAATGATGACCAATGTGCGTACAGAACTGGCATACTGCTTTTAATTGATGACATTTTCACCCAATTTTGTTTAGCAATTTCGCAGTTACCAAAATATAACTACGCATCAAGAAATGAACGTTATCACTCGCCATTCTCCACTGAAGGCCATGTACTTGTAGAACACACTAATTCAGTCTGAAGGCTAAACTTTTTATTCAAAACTACGTGTGGCAACTTAAGAAAACACCCAGGTCGCGGTAACTAAACACGCTCGTACGCACACACGGATACATGTACACACTGACGCACACACTGACGCACACACGTCAATACGCCGGTGATAATCTGTAGAAGCGCGGTAACAAAACAGAACATGTATTTTCAGTCTACGGTACCCGGTTTCCAATCGTTTTGTTTCCGTTTAAAAGCTTTGGCGATTATTTTGTTCACTCCACGGTGCCATTGTCCATGTAACTGTACCAACGAGTGCTTGGCTACATACAGTGGTGGATTTGTGTGTGCGTGCGTGTGTGGCGTGCGTGTGCGTGCGTGTGTGTGACCGAATAGAGCTTAGCGCGGTAATTGCAGCGTGACGGAATATTTCCCAAACACTATTTGCAATTTGTTTCAATTCAATAATACACATAGCCTTTATTTAACCACAGGTAAACGAATGGATCACTTAACAACAATGAACAAGATTATTATCGAAAGCAGAACAATTAAACCCATATTGCAATTAGTCAAGTAAGCCCATGGCTTCTCGACGGTCGTACGTTTATTCAATTAAGTGTATCCCGCTCTTCTCAGATACACTGCTCGTCAATTTTAACACAGTCTCACGCTGCTGGCTTTTACGGAATCAATACGTAAAAAAGGGTTTTAGGAAGAATGGTGACGTTTGTAGGGCAATAACGTAACGAGCAGTACAACAGTACATGGCCTAAGCTCTCCCCGGTGCAAAGGACCCACGAGGAAAAACAACAATTAATCGTTCTCTGAGATCATTATGTTTCTGAGATCATTATAGTCTACACTATTCTGTCAATGTCGTTATGTCGTTTCCTCTGGTTCTTCTAAATTTGTCAAGTGAGAAACAATACGTCGATCAATATTCACCAAATCATGTAATTTCTTGACATTAATTTCTTTAATGTTGTTGAAGCACATCCTTTTATGCGTCTTTCATAATTAAGTTATCTCAGTTCTGGAATGATTCTAATAATATTCTCTACATCTAATCTTTATCGCAGTGTCTTTAGTGTTGATAAACTACATTTTTAAAGCGTTTTTTGTAATTAAGGTCCCTCGGTTCGCCAAGAATGATATATGGTATTGCCTAAGCACCTATTTCGGAAAATTGCATGTGAAAACCCCAAATGTTCGCTGATGCACGTTTACCATCTCTCTGCGTGACAGTTCACGCCGCTGTACCAGTCTCCATTTGTTATAGGAGGTGGCGACACATTGATATTTATGTGACCAATAAAAACAGGTGGCGCAGGTGTGAAATTGGTGTTGTTTGGGTTTTTGGCCTCGTTTGTGCTTGGATGACATCAACAAAAAATCTGCTGAGTTAATTGATGGGAGTCATAGGTACATTATAATGATATATGTGTATTTACTATAACGAACAAGCTACTTTAGTTTACACACACACACACACACACACACACACACACACACACACACACACACACACACACACACACACACACACACACACACACACACACACACACACACACACACACACACACACACACACACACACACACACACACACACACACACACACACACACACACACACACACACACACACACACACACACACACACACACACACACACACACACACACACACTCACATACACGAACACGAATATACATATATACTCAATTGTCCAACGTCTCCAGGCAAACCACAATACATGGACAGCCGTGCACAACGCCATCGTCAAATTCAATACTGATGGCACTTTTCGTGACAGTAAAAGGAGTGGTCGTCCACGGAAAACTACGCTCAGGGATGACCACGCAATGAGACGCATCGTGATGTGCTCGCCAATGAGCTCATGCAAGAAAATTCGGGCTGCTTTACGCTTAAAAGGTAAGGAAATAAGTCTCAGTACTGTTTCGAGACGTCTCAGCAAGGAATTTGGGCTCAAGTCCCGCAAGCCGGCCCGGAAGCCACGCCTGATACCTGTGATAAAAAAAGAGACTGGACTTTGCCAGACGACATCACAACTGGACTCTCGCGCAGTGGAAGAAAGTGTTGTTCTCAGATGAATCGACCATGCAACAGTTTATACCTCGCAAGAGGCACGTTAGGCGGCCAGTAGGTAAGCGATTTGATGAGAAATATACAGCAGCCACAATGAAACACCCGCCAAGTCAGATGATTTAGGGTGCCATGTCATGTTTTGGCCCTTCTGGTCTGTATTTTATTCCACCTAACACCACTGTGAATGGACCTAGGAACGTGAAGTTGCTGAAGGAGAAGCTGAAACTGCATATGGACATCCACAAATATACGATTTCCATGCAAGATGGCGCTCCTTGTCACCAATCCAAGGTAGCCACTGATTTCCTCAAGAAGAACAAAATGTCCGTGCTGGAATGGCCTGGGAACAGCCCAGATCGAAATCCCATTGAGAACCTGTGGACTATAATGAAGGATAAGGTGGCAGACAAACAACCATCAAGCGCTCATAACTTGAAACAAGCTATCAAGGACGTTTGGGTCACCGAAATCACCCAGGAGTACTGCGAATCTCTGGTTTCTAGCATGCCATATCGCATACAGGCGGTTATTGACAACAAAGGAGGCCACACTAAATACTGAAAAAAAGAGACACTGACACTTTTGGACGACATAAAGTTTCATATTATGTTGTACTACGTTTATTTGGCGAAATAAACTGATATAATGTTATGTGAAGGCCAAAAAACCATAGTTTTGTCGAATTTCTTCAAAAAATCGTGCCTGGTCTTAAACTTTTGCAAATGACTGTACACTGTCAATAAGGACTGTCAAGCACACCGACACGAACAAGTTAGTGAGAAGGGTGGTGGTGCATGTTCTTCGATAATCTACTGAATCCTGGAGCGAGAGGGGAGATCGATAGTCGCAGAAGCGCATCCAATCGATTCTCCATCAATCGGCCTATTTTATAACTTTTGTTCTATTAAGTAAAAATATTGTATTATTATATATGAATTGGTGTAAACAATGTTCCCGGTGTTTCAGACATATTGTGAAAGCGTAAGAGACTTAGTTATCTTTTGTAAATGTTATTACAAAGGCTCCACATCTGACCATTTTATGTCAGTCGATCTATTAATTTTTTTAATCACTTTACGCTCGATAACCACGTCATATTATGTTGCAGGATAGCACGTGTGGTGTGCCCGCGAGACAATTTAAAATCATAATTGCCCTGCGTAGTTATCGACTTATAATCGAGGGTGTGTATGTATGCAGATAGGTTCACGTTTTCCTCTTATACGGCTTGAACCTCGAGCGCCACACTTTCAGGGATTAATCCATGATCCCTAGAATAGGACGTAAGACCTATATGTTTTTCAAAGTAACCCATATATGTCAAGATTCTCACCTCTTATGGGGTAAATCAATTGTTCGGAACGTAAAACAAAATGTGCGTGTAATACGTAAAACGTAACCTAATCGCAGGAACCACCCGCGCGTGGCAAATACTTTGGGAAAGCGGCCCCTGCGTCACGGACTTGCAACGTGAAGTAGACGCTGGCACAATAATGCTTAATGCCGCGTTCACACAGAACATCTCAAGAGACTTAACTTTAAACCTGTATACTTATTTACAATGTTATACGTTTTCTGCGATTGTTTTAAGTTACGTATGTACGCTTAACTTTGCGAAATATCGTCAACATGAAGGGTAAAATAGTACGTTAACATGATATCAGTCATCAATCATCCATAGTTATGTCCTCTCCCTGACCCGGATAACGATGGAACGTTTCGTTCGGATCGGCCAAGAAATGCAGCCATATGTAGGTAACAACAGGCAGACAGAAAGACAGATAGGCAGATTCACACTCAGAGATTGATTTAATACATATGACATGCTATATTAAAGTAGCTCAGTCGTTATATTTTTCTACTTAAATACATATTCAAAGAGGCAAAGCGTCGGGGGATAGTGCTGTTAAAAATTGTTTTTACGTCCCGCCGCTGCTGTCAATTTACCTTCTCCAGCTTCTCTCCGCTTTCCCCGCTGAAATGATGACATCCGAAGACGGGTGGGGGGGAGGGAGGGAGGAGGGGAGGGGGCCTTTCGAAAAAAACATTTCGATACACGCCGCCTATTAATGGGGGGGGGGGGGGGGGGAGCGACATCGCCAAACATACATAACATTTGAAGAACAGGACCACACAGAAAGGAATTGCGACTGATTGTAGCCGACGTTCCAAGAGGAGATAGCACCTCTTGTTCTTGATCATATACAGACACGCTAACGTCACCGTCGAGCGACCTTTGAAGTAATCATGGTTCGGGAAACCTGTCTTGTTACACTTGGGCATCGGTCAAATGTCACATCTGGACCCTGCTGTTCGTAGAATTAATGATCGACGCGGTTTAACATAAGCAAGCACCTTTATATATAATTTATATGTATCCAGTGTTCAATGTCTAAGATATAGTATGGTTTTCACAAAAGCCAATACTAATTTAATTGAAAATATTCATCATGTGCCTTGATTTGATAACATGACTGATTGCAGTGGGACAGTTTTGATACTACCATTTTATATAATACTATCATGTTGGATATTACAACTACCACATGGTAGGCCATTGTCAGACATATTACCTAACATTGTCTTTGTTTGTCTACAAAAGCCAACTAAATAAGAAGTAACACAGTGAACGATGTGACATGATATTATGATAATAATAACTTATGAAATTGTTAATGTTCTTTTTTATTAGTTTGCTTTGAGACTGTTATAACTTGATCATTACAATGGATGATAAGTTGAATATTGTATAATGTGCTTTGCAGTTACTATTACAGGGTCATAACAGATATGATTATTTCAGAGGTTTTAATATGTAAAACTAAATTTTGATTAAGTTTATGATTTGTGTTGTACATGCATTTCTATATGTTATTTTATACACTTACAGTTGTTTTGTTTTGACTATGCTCATGGCTTTATTGTAACGTGTATGCAGATTGGGTGAGAAACATACACTTTCTATTTTAAGGAACCATTCGATATTTTAAGATACCCCATTTAATCTCTGAATACCTGTGTCATCATGATTGTAAAATCGGATTCCTGTAAGCGTTTATCATATCACTAAGGTGTCTCAGTTATGGAGTCATTTAGAATCACTGTGTTCTATCTAATGAATGTTTGTCCTTGCTACAAAAAGTAGCTTTCTGCCAATGACGACTATGATGAAGACGGTCGTGCTCGTGTGCCTGCTCGGTCTGTGGGCGGCGTCACTCGCCGAGGACACGGCCCAGACGTAGCCGGACTGGAGCGCGAGGTGTAGGCGGCGAAAGAAGACGTCGACACTGACGTTGCCAGCTGGTAGCAGTAGGTAATGTTGAGAAATTTGCTTGCAGTGGAGGACTAAAAATAATGCGGAATGTGTCACCCGAGGCCCGGTCACCCGGTGGAGTTTATATGTCGCGAACGGAAATGGGTCGCGTATCAGAAGAAGTCTAGATGTGGCTATTGGCGACGTCGACACATTTGCTACAAGTAAGCTCCGTTTTAAGGTACAAAGTCTGTTGTTATATTTGGTCATCACAGTTGTTCACAATAGCGCTAACAATGTTATCTATTTGCAGAACCAGATACCATTTTGTAGTGAGGAAGTATTGCTGCAGCCAAAGTAGAATGTTCAAAGTGTTACGCATCATCCACGTGTATGTCTACAAAGGTGGGTTTGCAATATGTGAATTATTTCAGTGATGTATCGAGTTGGTTTAATAACAGTCCGATCTTTTGCTAAGAGCATCTAAATATTTAGGTGCTCGTCAAATCAGTTAACTTGTGCGACTGTGAATACATTAATAATGTGGTATGTATTGTACATCGTTTTGACGAATTTGACCATGTACGTTTGACCGTACAAACCCACTATTATATCGTAATGAATATTTTTATTATCCTTTATCCCGGCAATCACTCTATGTCAACGTTGGCCTGGTCTGTTTCCTACTGTGTGTAGAAGGGCAGTTTAACCTCATCCACTCTATAACCCCAGTTAACACAGACAGTTATGAGGTGATAAGAACGTTGTACGTTTTATGGAAGGTTCTTTTAACATTTTGTTGACACATTTTATGTTATCGTAACGTAATTTCAAAGAATTAAAGAAAACGTTAAAGGTTTGTATCATAACATTATTTCAAAACGATATTGTAACGTTTTCTAAACGTTGTAGCTGTGTTAACAATTCTCATCACATTATTGTCAAACGCTGTAATTACATTTGAAATACATCAAGACGTAATGACGTCTGTATGTGCCTCCGTAATCCGGCTCTTATTCGAAATAAATAAATAAATCACCTTTACTGTTACCAGTGTTCTGGCAATCAGGTATCCCATGTGTCGATACCAACAGGTTTACTTAGGACACTTTCTTGTCTACAGGGTGACAGAATGGCGGACGAATCAACGCTGCGTGAACGACGTGGATATGGCGTCTGTGGACAACCGTTCGTGCGATGTCATAGTGTTCTCACAGAATAAAGTTGTGCAAAATATAAAATCTTTCTTTTGTTAGATATTGTTGTCGTTGTCGTCGTCAGTGTCGAAGTCGACGATGTCGTCATCGTTCTCGTCGTCCTCGTCGTCGTCGTCAATGTCGTCGTCAATATCGTCGTCGTTGTCCACATCAACATCAACATCAACATCAACATCCACTTCAACATCTACATAATATAGAATATTATAGAAAGTATACTGGTGTGGGCACTAATCGTGGTCCAATCGTGTTTTGCCATTTTTACTAAAACCTGATCAAATTCTTCCGTAAGATATTTATGTGTTACAAAAGTTGTTTTGAGTGAAGTACTGACGAAAATATACCGGCGAAATCCAAATCTGAAGATGCCTGCGTCGAAAATCGTGGGTCCAATCTACGCTGTGTAAATTGTTCGCGCGTCATGTGAATCAGTGCGAGACCACGCAGTGCATTAAATAGGCCAAGAGTGTTAGAACACGAAATTTCAGTGCCACGAATTTTGACCTGCCCCGAATTTTCCGGTCCTGAGTTATACAGTAACTATAGAATTTATATAGAATTATAACATTTTTCCTATAGAATTTTATAGAATATTGAGCAAAACAATTGTCATATTTCCTGCAGCGTATAACCTGTAGAATTATATAGAATACTTTAGAATACTACAGATTACTATAGACTACAATATAGTTGTATATAATTCTATACTGTTTTGCTAAGGGTAGTGTGGGGGGTGCGGCGAACGTCATGACTACGACTACTAGATTAACGTGCATCGCAATTGAGATATCACTGATTGGTAAATCGAAGTAGTTTTAGAATGGTATATGTGTGGACATACTGACAGTCAAATAAGATTATGCTCCTCGGGCGTTTTCCAGTCCCATGTAACTTTAGGTTGTTTCTATAATAAAAGATCGATTAAATCGTTACGACAAAATGAGGCAATGAAGCAGTGTTTGCTGCAATAGGTATAACCCAGTATAAGGCAGTGACAACCCAACACACCAACAGCAGCAGACGCAAAAGCAGCAGCAACAACAACAACACCAGCTGCAGCAATAATCAAAGTTGAAAACGAATCTAAAAATGAGTGATTGCTAGTGTCACAATATGGACTTGGGTAGAGCCTACTTTACCACTGAAAATAAATGTGTTATTGACATACGAAAAAACAACTACAAAACATGCAGCTGAGTACATTTACCAAAACTATTCGACTCCTACACGATGACATCTAGATAAGAGAATTCCAATGAATTGATTAGGCAAATTAAACGCTCACTATGAGGATTTCGAATCTTGTGCTAAAACGATACCAGTTGCTGTAATTAGCAGTGGCCTTGACTATTGCAACTCTCTCCTAAACAATATTGCTAACAAGACTTAGCTAAACTCCAACGTGTACAGAATTGTTTAACACGCATGGTAAAGCTCCTCGTTTCTCACCACCACTACCCATACTTAGACAGTTCCACTGACTTCCAGTTGCGTATGGAATCAAATTCAACTTAGCCATTTTACGTATCGTGCCATTTCTACGCAACGGCCATCATATTTGGTTAGTCTCCTGAATTTTTTTCAGATATCTCCAGGAATTGAATTGAAAACTCTTTATTGTCCATATAATGTTTAGCAGAGTTTGGAACATTTTCTTTGAAACCACACTGTGATAACACATAAACATACATATGAGATATGTTTGGAAGACCAATACGTTCAGTTTCAATCTGCCTACCTACTCGTACGCACACAATTGCACATTAGATTTCGACACGACATACAACCGCCAGTTCAGTCCTTAGAATTCAGTATGCATATGGCTGACGGAGCACAAAATCTCAGATCTTCTGATTCACAGCAACTCCTAAGACCAATCTTAATATTGGCAAAAGTGCTTTCTCTGTAGCTGCACCCAAAATCAGTAACCATTGCCCTATCACTTTAAAATCATTGAAACCATAGCTACCTTTTGTAAACAAAACTCAAGACTTATTTATTTTCCTTTGCTCTGATGATGTCTCTAGCTCGTCCCTGTTCACGATTTTGCCCAATGATTCTTGTAGGTTTCACCCCTTTCTGCGTGATAATTTACACCGTTGTACCAGCCGCCATTTGATACAGAAGGTGACGACAAATTGATATTTACGTGATGAACAAAAAAGGATGAGAAAGTTTAAATTGCTGTTATTTAGACATGTTTATGTATAGCCGTCCGTGCTCGGTTAGCACCAGCCCGATACATGCTGAGTTAATTACTGGCGAACGTTGGTCCAAACGAGTTGTCCTGTTTTTATCACAACACGCAGCTCACACCTTAGTCAAAGACTGGTGAATGTCACATGCTGGCAACAGCATGGATTTTGAGAAAGAGTTATAGTTGGTGTGACGGTGGGTTTTCCCCATGGTAAATAGCCTCCACCTAAGTGCCTACTTAACCGTTGAGTCCAGAGTTCCGCAAACTTTTTCAGCTAGGGGTCATTGCATAGAAATTCTATACGATTTTGATTATGGATATATGTGTGTGTGCGTGCGCTCGTGCGTGCGTGCGTATGTGTGAGGGCTGGTTCTAAATCTACATATTTTACCATGACAGATTCATTTTTATTTTATTTAAATTGTATTTGTAACCAAAGTGTATGATGAGTGACTGTGTGTGTGAGGACCCCAGGGTAAAGAAATCCAGTGTATATTTAATAACTTGTGCTGTATTAAGTAAAAATATTGCATTATTATATATGAATTGGTGTAAATAATGTTCCCTATGTTTCAGACATGTTGTGAAAGCGTAAGATACTTTTAGTTATTTTTATAAATGTTATTACAAAGGCTCCACATCTTACCATTTTATGTCCGTCGATCCATTAATTTTCTCAACTCAATTCTACGCTCGATAACCACGTCAATATTATGTTGCAGGATAGCACGGACGTGTGGTGTGCCCGAAATCATATTTGCCCTGCGTAGTTATCGACTTATAATCGAGGGTGTGTATGTGTAAGGATAAGTTAACGTGTTCCTCTTAGACGGCTTGAACCTCGAGCGCCAAACTTTCAGGGATTAAACTACGATCCCTAGAATATGACGTAAGACCTATATGTTTTTCAAAATACCCCATATATATCAAGATTCCCACCTCTTATGGGGTAAATCAAATGTTCGGAACGTAAACCATAATGTGCGTGTAATACGTAAAACGTAACCTAATCGCAGGAACCACCCGCGCGCGGCAAATACTTTGGGAAAGCGGCCCCTGTGTCATGGACTTGGCAACGTGAAGTAGACGCTGGCGCAGTAATCCTTAATGCCGCGTTCACACAGAAAATCTTAAGAGACTTAACTTTAAACCGGTTTTTGATGTACATTTGTCAACAACGCCACACGTCCTTTCTCCAATTGTTCCAATCTACGCAATTGTCGTACACGTGAAGTTAATACGTTTAATAAAACCGCTTCCGCTGTGTGTGAACGCAGCATATGTCTACCCTCAAGCCCACTGCATAATAATACGAATATTATTTGATAATTCTGCAATAATACGACTAGGGCCTATTGATGTACGTGAATTGAACTTTCTCTCTGACCTGGTGTCTGTCACTTCATGTAACGATGGTGTGTTTTATAACAATTTATAAATATTGCTATCACAACAGTCAACTACCAAGACACCCCGTCAGGGGACGGGCATTTTGTGCTAGTTATGTATACTTATTCATAATGTTATACGTGCTTTTCTGCGTTCTAAATTACGTATGTTCGCTTAACGTTGCGAAACAGCGTCAACGAAGGATAAAATAGTAGGTTCACATTATATCAGCCATCAATCATGTTATATAGTTATGTCCTCTCACTCACCCAGATATCGTAGAGAGTTTCGTTCGGATCGGCCAATAAATGCAGCCATATATAGGTAACAACAGACAGACAGGCAGACTCACATTCAGAGATTGATTTAGTACATATGACATACCATGTTATAGTAGCTCAGTCGTGCTATTTGTCTAGTTAAATACATATTCAAATGGGCACAGCAAATTTATTCACTATTGCACGCAGGTAAACATCGCTGTCGTGACCAAAATCTGAGCTAGAAAGCAACCATCAACAAATGACATACACTGTCAGCATCTGTAGGTTGCGAAGGTAATGGTCACAGCTGCAATAGGCAGATACAGATACAAAAGCGGCATCGCCAAACATACCTAAATCTGAAGAACAGGACAACACAGAAAGGAATTGCGACTGATTGTAGCCGACGTTCCAAGAGGAGATAGCAACTCTTGTTCTTGAACTCTGAACTCAGAACTTAGAATCAATTTATTTGACCTATGTATACAATACATATACAACGAAAAACTTAAGTAATACTTACGAGAGACGCCCATTAAGATATATTATATCGCTAGCACAGGAGACTCCCACCAGTGTAAACAACAACAACATTTACATGAAACTATCAAAATAATATATGACTTATATAGATAGTTGAGGATTACTCAACGTATCAACATACATCCATACAATTACTTATTATATGTACTCGTGTATTGACGTACGTATAGATACATATGTAGACATTTCAATATGTATTATGAACTACAACAAAAATAACAATTGTGAATACTACAACAGGATTCATAATTTGAAATAAAGTAATTTTTGTAGGCTGTGGGTGTAAATTTCATTAATGATAATACTTGGTGCATTGTTTTACAGTCTCTACTAGGTTATATCTAATGCATTTGTTGGCATACGCATGTTTGACTCTGGACATGTACATATTATTTATTTCACGCGTGTAATGCTGATGAATTTCATAGATGTGTGTGTTGAGAATTACATTGATGTAATCGGGTAAATGATTGTTAATTAATTTGTAGTAACATTTTAGTTGTTGGAGCTTATAAATGTCATCCGACGTTAGTAACTGAACTTTTTTTATATAAATAGGACTTGTGTGAGCATTACATCTACTTAATGGTATTATTCGTATTGCTTTTTTTCTGTAGTTTGAAAATTCGATGTGCTTGATGGCCCATAAAAGTAAGCCATACTTAATATGAGGGAGAATAAGAGCATTCTACATAATATATAATGTATTAAGTGGTAAAAAGTGTTTAAGTTTATTTAATATTCCTATTGTTTTAGATATTTTGTTAGCTATTTTGTTTGTATGGCTCTGCCAGTTTAAATGGTTATTTATCGTTATGCCTAAACAATTTAAATCATTTCAATGTATACCCCATCCATTTCTAACAGAGGGTATTCAATTTGTTTTGGATGCATATGAACAATCATGAATTTAGTCATGTTTGGCATTTAGTTCTTTATGATAATTTACAAACACGCTAACATCACCGTCGAGCGACTTTTTACGTGATCATTATAAAAGCCCTCTGATGGTTGTGGCTGGGCAAGCTGACGACTTGAGGACAACGTTAGCGTCGGAATCACCAGATAGCAAGAAGGTAGGCCTTATATCAGTGAATTAGTTTGTCAGGTTCAGTATATGGTTGATAAATTTTCTATCTGTTGCGATTTTGTCCTTACGTTCAATAACTATAGCAAGTTAGTTGGTTGAATAATACATGCTATTATATCATTATCCTCTAATAATCTAATTCGCCAGTGTTGCATAAGTGAGAAACACGTACTTTCTATTTTAAGTAGCCATTCGATATTTTAAATACACCATTTAATCTCTAAATATATGTATCATCATGGTTGTAAAATCGCATTCTTGTAAACGTTTATTATATCGCTAAGGTGTGTCAGTTATGGAGTCACTTGGAATCATTGTGTTCTATCTAAAGAATGTTTGTCCTTGTTACAAAAAGTTGCCTTCTGCCACTGACGACCAGGATGAAGACGATCGTGCTCGTGTGTCTCCTCGGTCTCTTAGCGGCGTCGTTCGCCGAGGACATGGCCCAGATGGAGCAAGTCGACGACGAAGCCGGCCTGGAGCGCGAGGTGAGGGAGGCAGGAGAAGACGTTAACACTGACGCTGCCAGCTACGAGGACGAGATGAATTGACAGAATAGACACTGTGAGTAATGCTTACTTTGAAAAAACACATTGGATTATTGTTGTGGAGGAAGAGAACGCCAGCGAGGGCGAGCGAGAAAAAAGACAGGAGACTGACTGACAGACAGACAGACAGACATACAGGCAGGCAGGCAGGCAGGCAGGCAGGCAGGCAGGCAGGCAGGCAGGCAGGCAGGCAGGCAGGCAGGCAGGCAGGCAGGCAGGCAGGCAGGCAGGCAGGCAGGCAGGCAGGCAGGCAGGCAGGCAGGCAGGCAGGCAGGCAGGCAGGCAGGCAGGCTGGCAGGCAGGCAGGCAGGCAGGCAGGCAGGCAGCAGGCAGACAGACAGACATACATACATACATACATACAGACAGACAGACAGACAGACAGACAGACAGACAGACAGACAGACAGACAGGCAGGCAGGCAGGCAGGCAGGCAGGCAGGCAGGCAGGCAGGCAGGCAGGCAGGCAGGCAGGCAGGCAGGCAGGCAGGCAGGCAGGCAGGCAGGCAGGAAGGCAGGAAGGCAGGCAGGCAGACAGACAGACAGAGAGACAGACAGACATACAGACATACATACATACAGACATACATACAGACAGACAGACAGACAGACAGACAGACAGACAGACAGACAGACAGACAGACAGACAGACAGACAGACAGACAGACAGACAGACAGACAGACAGGCAGGCAGGCAGGCAGGCAGGCAGGCAGGCAGGCAGGCAGGCAGACAGACAGAGAGACAGAGAGACAGACAGACAGACAGGCAGGCAGGCAGGCAGGCAGGCAGGCAGGCAGGCAGGCAGGCAGGCAGGCAGGCCGGTAGGAAGGCAGGAAGGCAGGCAGGCAGGCAGGCAGGCAGGCAGGCAGGCAGGCAGGCAGGCAGGCAGGCAGGCAGGCAGGCAGGCAGGCAGGCAGGCAGGCAGGCAGGCAGGCAGGCAGGCAGGCAGGCAGGCAGGCAGGCAGGCAGGCATACATACATACATACACACACCCGTACATACACACATACGTACATACACATAAACACACATATATTTCATCTTTTGTTTAACTAACATACATACACATACAGCCTGTACATGCATACACGCATACATGCACACACACACATACACACACACACACACACACACACACACACACACACACACACACACACACACACACACACACACACACACACACACACACACACACACACACACACACACACACACACATTTACGCACACTTGCTCAGAGTACAAAGAGTGTTACGGGGGAGCAGTACTCAAAATTGTAATGTGTGTAGTGAGGGACCTACTCTGTGGAATCTGTCATCCGAAAAAGAGGCTCCCAGTCGAGCCGCCATGTCACAAACTGAAATGGGTCGCGTACTAGAAGAAGGGTCGATGCGGCTTTTGGCGACGTCCACACTCTTGCACCAAGTAAGCTCCGTTTTATAAGGTACTATTTATTACTTGTTATACGGGACATCAAGTAACTTGTATTACATTAACACAGAAACATAAACTGTAGATTATAGAAATACGTGTTGTCTAATAAAAGTACTTCTTTGCAGGACGAGAAACCGTTTTGAAATGAGGAGATACTGCTGCGGAGAAGGCAGAATGTTTACAATATTCGGTTTCTTCCACGTGTGCGTCAATAAACGTAAGTTCAACGTTGTGTCAGTTAAATGTAGCGGTTACCTGTTGTTAACGTGTGACTTTAGGGCCAGGTTGTTTACAAAATATAGGAAGGAATTTGCTAAAGCTCGACGTGTCCGGTATTAATTTCTGATGACTTGGTGTGTGCATTTTGCTAGGCAACAGGTGGTGTGATGGATAGGTTAATTAACGTTGCTCGTTAGATCCGGTTCCTTGCGTATCTGTGAACACCCCAATGCCGTGGTACCTTTCGCTATTGTTTTGACGAATATTGAGAAGTTATGTGATAAATAATTTAATATGTTGACCCAAGATTTCTCAAAAACTAAATCAGTAATTGGCGGGCATATTATGGTAGATATTCAACTTACTGAGTCAGCGCCAGTCTGGTGTGTTTCCAACTGTGAATAGCAGGGTCTATAAGCTAGAACTGGTCCAATCCATGATGTTGTCCAGCCAGATTTTCTTCCACTGGCATCTTCTTTCATGATCTCTTGCATGATGGGTATTAGAGTGAAATGATATGCACTGTGTACTACTGCTGCTGCTGCTGTTGATGCTGCTGCTGCTACTGCTGCTGCTGCTACTACTGCTAGTACTATTACTACAACAACACATTCTACTACTACTAATAATTATTATTATACGAATTACTTCAAAATAGCCGAGCAATATAGCCAATTCGAAGTCAATTTCATGTTTGGAAATAAAAAGATTGTGTGACAGCGTCTGTATTGCAGACTTACCTGGATTCTGCGGAGGGTTCTTCGTGTTGGGCCAAAGTATTCTGCGTGCAAACTAGGGTATGTTGATTTAAGAGTACTTTCTAATTTTGTCGACTAACGTATGTGTGTGCGCGCGCGCGTGTGTATGTGTGTGTTTGCGCGTTTGCGTGAGCGTATGCGTGTGTTTGAATGTTTGTATATGTGTGCGTGAGTGATTGTAGCTATGTGCGTGAGTGCGTGAGTGCGTGAGTGCGTGAGTGCGTGAGTGCGTGCTTGCGTGCGTACGTGCGCATGTGTGTACCGTCATTGTCACGATGCACGTTTCTTTATTCCCGTAGCTCACGCAAGTTCTGCTCTCCTCGATACAGAAGACGCGGTGACTACTGCTATAAGAGTGAGCTGTCTTACGGATTTGTCATAACAATTTAAATACTAACTTGTTTTATGCTATTCTAGCCTACCACTTTGTCAATCTGGTCATCAGTTTATGGTTATAATACTACGAGTTACATGTCTCCAGATGTATATAATACATCTCTTAATACATCCCAAATAAACAAATCACTTTCGATGTGACGTTTGGCCAGACAACCAAGAGGAAGTCACACAGAAAACCGGGGTTGAAGATATTCAAGTGAGGTTTCCGTATACACAATTCCATAACACTGTATCCTTCTCCAAATTTAGACAGCCGGTGTTCTGTATAATGATGCCATCTGATTTGCGTACGACATTTTCATTCCCACAGAGTAGAAGAACGACGAATGAGTCATCGACGCTTCAATAACCTGAAAATTACGTATTTGGAGAGTCAACAGCGTATTGTCATAGTTTTCAACTCGAATAAAGTTCTGTAAAATAAAATCTGAAGTTTGTTTGTACTTTTATTATGAAATCGCCGTCGTCGTCGCCGTCGATGTCGTCGCCGCAATGGAGTTTCCCAGAGCAAGAAGAAAGTGAAACACAAATACAAACTAAAATAAATCACATCAAACAATCTATCACAGAGGCGTTGGAAGTTCAATAATGAGGAGCGACGCAAAATTTATGTTTGTAACATAAAACCCGTGGCTACAGATACCTAACCCTGAACGTATTAACGTCCTTTATTGATTGAGCCAAATAATATCTTTACCTACAATCATTGAAACATATAATCAAATATAAGCAATAAAAAAGAAGCAAATTGCGTATGGATCTTTGTTCAATTATAAATGATTTATATTACACACAAACAACATATATACAAAGAAACAGAGGGACACATAGTAACATTATATATCACTTTGTCACCTTGTGCCGCCAAGTCTGGTCCGTCTTTTGGCGACCCTCCAGCACAGGCTCCTCCATTCCCGCCTGTCTCATGTTGCCGGGCCGAGTTGCTCTAGCGTTTGCGACTCTCTCTCCAGTCCGGCTTCGTTGTCGACTTGCTCCGTCTGGGCCGTGTCCTCGGCGATTGACGCCTCCAACAGACCGAGCAGACACACGAGCACGACTGTCTTCATTCTAGTCGTCAGAGGCAGTAAGCTACCTTTTGTAACAAGAACAAACATTCATTAGATAGAACACAGTGATGGAGAGGAGGAAGAGAGAGAGGGGGAGGAGGTCACAGAGTGTGGGAGAACGAGAAATACAGAGAAAGAGAAAGTGGGAGAGAGTGAATGAGTGAGTGAGTGAGTGAGTGAGATAGTGTGAGTGAGATAGTGAGTTAGTGAGTGAGTGAGTGAGTGAGTGAGTGAGTGAGTGAGTGAGTGAGTGAGTGAGTGAGTGAGTGAGTGAGTGAGTGAGTGAGTGAGTGAGTGAGTGAGTGAGTGAGTGAGTGAGTGAGTGAGTGAGTGAGTGAGT
>OZ023213.1:38496948-38511948 GCA_963995525.1 Escarpia spicata
TCGTAGCTGGCAGCGACCAGTTTCGACGTCTTCTCCCCGCCTCCCTCACCTCGCGCTCCACCCGGCTTCGTCGTCGACTTGCTCCTTATGAGCAGTGGTCCTCGGCGAGTGATGCCGCCTACAGACCGACCAGACACACGAAGCCTCGACTGTCTTCATTCTAGTCGTCACTGGCACAAGGCTACTTACAGTAAGAAGGACACATATACCTTAGACATAATCATGAATGATTACAAATTACTCCAAAATTGATAGTCTTTAGCTAAGGGGAAACGAACACACGAATGTCGTTTAATAGATACAGAAACCTTAACTGGATATATTATAGACAGTTTCAAGAAATTGAATGGTTATGCTGATATGTTTTCGACGTAAGAAATACACAAAAACACTATACGACACGACGTAACGCCTGTGAAGGATTATATAGGATACAAAGAGGTATTCAATTTTACAAAGGAATATCAACGAATGAACCAACTTATATGCTGATTTTGTAAATACTATTTGGATACAAAACATCTTAGTATCGATAAGCCGGAGGCTTCCTTGCCCACATGTATATATATATATATAATTATATATATTTCGTGTGTGTGTGTGTGTATATATATATATATATATATTATATGTATATATATATGCTAACTGATAGATACCAAACCATTAAGATTGGGAACTGTTTTTCGACTGCACTGCCCACTTTATGTGGTGTTCTCCAGGGTTCTGGTTTTGGGCCTTTGCTTTTCACTCTCTACACAACACCACTAAGCTCTGTTGTTAACAGTCACAATCTAAACCATCATCTTTATGCAGATGATACCCAGATTTACATTTCTTTATCTTCCCATAATACTAAGTGTTCCTTAGATCAGCTCAGAAATTGTCTTAATGACATTTTCGTTTGGATGACTGAGAATAGATTAAGGTTAAATGCTGATAAATCAGAGTTTCTTGTAATTGGTACACAGAGGCAGCGTGACAAAATTTAAAGATTTTACCATACCTACGCTTAGCCAGTATGTTACGCCTACACCTTCAGCACGAAATCTTGGAGTAATCTTTGATGATTATTCAAATTATTTTAGCCGACATATTTATAAACTTGTCACTGTCGTTATTATTATATTCGTGATTTACGACGTATTCGTCGTTATTTGCCTCTTTCTCTTGCAAAAATTATTGCAACTGCACTTGTTACTAGTAGACTTGACTATTGTAATTCCCTTTTTCACAATATTGCCCTTAAGGATATCAGTAGGTTACAACGTGTACAGAATTGCTTAGCTGGGATTGTGACTCGGTCTCTGTAGTTTTCTCATTCAGTGCCTCGTCTGAAGGCTTCTTGTACGATATCGTGTTATTTTTAAGATCTGTACCGTTACATATCAGACACTTTCATATAAACAACCAACATATTTATATTCATTGCTTACTGCTGTAAAAAAAAAGCCTATCCAGCTTCGATCATCTAGTTCTGATTTACGTTTTGTTTCTACAATCAAAACAAATATTGGAACTAGGACATTTTCTGTTGCTGCACCAACTCTCTGGAAAATGCTCCCTCCTAGTGTTACATCGGTTGAAAATATTATACAATTTCGCCGTCATTTAAAAAACTTACCATTATAACCTTGCATATCCACCTTAGCTCCCTGGTGTAGCGATCCATCTGTTGACGACTTTAATATGGCTTATCGATTCTGATACTGATTAACGCTTTTGTATTGATGCGCCTCTTAGCTTGGTTTCCGAGGATTTAGGCGCAAAAGAAGTTACATTATTATCATTATGTAATACCCCACAAGCTAATTATTTCGGTTGTTAAGCGAAACGAACCGTCGCAGCCAGAATAAAATAAAATTATTTAGAATATATACTGAACATGGCAACCTGGTTCACTGACGTACCTTTACCTGGTAATTCCGGAGGCATGGGTTGTCATCGGGTTTTCAATAAGCCCCGTCGTAAATATCATTGGGCTTTTATAGGAGGCGTTCGTCAACTGTGAGTAGGCAGAACAAATCAACCAGTGGGGGTAATGCAAACAAAAATGATTATGGATAAAATCATGTCTTTCATCACGTCATTAATTATGTGCAACAGCAGCGCAACTGCAGATCACACACACAAGGCGTTCCCGCACATAATCGACCCAAACGTCGCCAGACAGTAATACAAATGTACCTATATATCATCATCACCTTCACCACTAACACTTCCACCGTCATGCACACTGCCACCAATGTCACCTCCATCACCATCACCACCATCACCACCATCACCACCATCACCACCATCACCACCACCACCACCATCACCACCATCACCACCATCACCACCATCACCACCATCACCACCATCACCACCATCACCACCATCACCACCATCACCACCATCACCACCATCACCAACATCACCACCATCACCAACATCACCAACATCACCAGACAGACAAGCAGACAGACAGACAGACAGACAGACAGACAGACAGACAGACAGACAGACAGACAGACAGACAGACAGACAGACAGACAGACATACATACATACATACATACAGACAGACAGACAGACAGACAGACAGACAGACAGACAGACAGACAGACAGACAGACGCATTTATTTAGACCATACATACATCGTATGTGAACAGGTTTCTCAAATTGAAACATAAATATAAATAGAAAGGTCAGCTCATTGAGATATGAAAATGTCACTAACATGAGAGCCATCTTTGCGTAATTAATACTAGTAATAATAATAATAATTATGTGTAAACATTTAATTATTATTGTTACAGATATTTTAAGATTCTGACAAAAGCTTGGTTTTTTTGGTGACTTGAAATGAATACTGAGCACACTATGTGATGCTATGATATATATATATATATATATATATATATATATATACATATATATATATCATAGCATCACATAGTGTGCTCAGTATTCATTTCAAGTCACCAAAAAAACCAAGCTTTTGTCAGAATCTTAAAATATCTGTAACAATAATAATTAAATGTTTACACAGGATGCGCATATCTTTCAAATAAATTACAAAAGCCACTTCAAGAACAATATAATGAAAAAAGACCAAAAATTATATAAAAGTTTAAGATATATTCAAAAATTCACATTATTTCCCTTTTGTTGTTGTTAGTATTTTGGCATGTGTAGCAATTTAGGATGTTACATTTAACGTCGTAGTTTAAGATGGTGAATTGTTTAGCATACAAAGTAAATCCATTCAGGGAATTAATGCGAATTTTGGTTATGATTAAATTTGTAATGATGTTTAAAACATGAGCAATACTTACTATATCTAATGGTTTCTTTAGTAAGTTCCGTGTTTACTCTTTCAACGTGAACGTCCTTTCTACTTCGGAAGTTATATCTGTGTAAATCTGTATTTAAAATAATTGGTATGTTCTGCAGATATGTTGGTATGATGTTTATAAGCAAACCGTTGTTGTTGAATTTATCAATGTGGTTATTCCAGTTTAGGTGTTTATCTAACATGAATCCTAGAAAATTAAAATTATCGATACATTCTAGTGGTATGTCATCTATATTTAATTGCAATGTTGGAAGTCGTTTCTGCGGATGATAGAACATAATGCATTTTGATTTATTAATATTTAGTGAAAGTTTGTTTACTTTTAACCATACACAAATTATCAAATTCAGCATTAATTTCCTCACAATTATTAGATTGTGTATTGAAAGATCCCAGTAAGTAATTCGAAACGTTTATGCATATACAATATCATTTATATATATATATATATGCATATATATATATATATACATATATATATATATATATATATAAATGATATATATATATATATATATATAATAGAAGAGGACCTTATATAGAACCCTGATGTACTCCTGTAGTGATGAGTGACTTGTCAGAGCTGTGCCTTCCATTTCAACATATTGAGAAGTAACAACCCCATCACTACCACCATTATCGTCGCCATATGGTGCCATCTCCTCTCGAAAGGCCAGCTACCATGGTATACCACTCTCTCCCCACGCCTTCGTGTTGTCTATCCACGCCTTCGTTTTATCTATACACGCCTTCGTGTTGTCTATCCACGCCTTGGCGTTATCTATCCACGCCTTGTTGTTAGCTACCCACGCCTTCGTGTTATCTACCCACGCCTTCGTGTTATCTATCCATGCCTTCGTGTTGTCTATCCACGTCTTCGTGTTGTCTATCCACGCCTTCGTGTTGTCTATCCACGCCTTCATGTTATCTATCCACGCCTTGCTGTTATACATCCACATTCTCTTGTTATCTATCCACGCCTTGATGTTATACATCCACATTCTCTTGTTATCTATCCACGCCTTGGTGTTGTCTATCCACGCCTTGTTGTTATACATCCACATTCTCTTGTTATCTATCCACGCCTTGGTGTTGTCTATCCACGCCTTGTTGTTATACATCCACATTCTCTTGTTGTCTATCCACGCCTTGGTGTTGTCTATCCACGCCTTGTTGTTATACATCCACATTCTCTTGTTGTCTATCCACGCCTTCGTGTTGTCTATCCACGCCTTGTTGTTATACATCCACATTCTCTTGTTGTCTATCCACGCCTTGGTGTTGTCTATCCACGCCTTGCTGTTATACATCCACATTCTCTTGTTATCTATCCACGCCTTGGTGTTGTCTATCCACGCCTTGTTGTTATACATCCACATTCTCTTGTTATCTATCCACGCCTTGGTGTTGTCTATCCACGCCTTGTTGTTATACATCCACATTCTCTTGTTGTCTATCCACGCCTTGGTGTTGTCTATCCACGCCTTGTTGTTATACATCCACATTCTCTTGTTATCTATCCACGCCTTGGTGTTGTCTATCCACGCCTTGTTGTTATACATCCACATTCTCTTGTTGTCTATCCACGCCTTGGTGTTGTCTATCCACGCCTTGTTGTTATACATCCACATTCTCTTGTTATCTATCCACGCCTTGGTGTTGTCTATCCACGCCTTGGTGTTGTCTATCCACGCCTTGTTGTTATACATCCACATTCTCTTGTTGTCTATCCACGCCTTGGTGTTGTCTATCCACGCCTTGTTGTTATACATCCACATTCTCTTGTTATCTATCCACGCCTTGATGTTGTCTATCCACGCCTTGGTGTTGTCTATCCACGCCTTGCTGTTATACATCCACATTTTCTTGTTGTCTGTCCAAGTCTTCGTGTTGTTTTACCTGTTGTTCTTGGTCTTTTTTTGCGTTTTGTGGCCATTCATTCTCTTAAATATTTCGCGTTGGATTCCTTATTGTCCGATGATTTTGCCAAAAAGATAGGTCGTGTTTCCGTTTTTATTCAGCCCGCATTAATATTTGTAAAATCGTAACATATGTAGTCATGTTGGTTCGTGATATTCTCATTAGAAAACACATTGTGAATGTTCCTTGTGTATGCTAGTTTATTTTAAAATAGTCCAAGTAGGTCACGTCTTATTTATTTTCCTACAGACATTTGTTTGAAATGTGTGTTGCGATGACACACGTTTAATTTTTATTCTATTGCTTACTTGAAATGCAGTCAAGGCGATTAAAAACAATGGTGTGACAGCAGACAATATGCGTGTTCGGTGGCTTTTTGTCAACCCGCACAGCTCATGACAACACGTCGACGTTAGGACTTTGAGTACATACACCCCATATAATTCATAACAAATGGTGAATGATGAAGTTGTTTTCTAATTGTTACTGTTATACTAATATTTAATTAGTGGCATCTTTGACAATCCCCAGTCGATTTTTTACACAAATTAATCTTATTGGTATTTGTGAGTGAACAAAATCCAAATAATACTCCTTTCAAACATATAATATATCGTTGGGATACCATTATCGTCAAGAACAAACTCGAAACGTTACGTTGGTATTACAAACGTTTGGAAAATTACGTTTTATACAATAACAACTGACACTGCGTTTTATTATTTTGATAAGGAGTTTATAATATTATATATATATATATATATATATATATATATATATACATATGCATATGCATGCACGCATGCAGGCATGCATGCACGAACGAACGAACTAATAACCGACCGAATGAGTCCAAACGTAAGTACTCAACATAGCACACAATCCTACATTACAAATTAAGTAAAACCGTTGATGAAGACATATTTCCAACGAAAGACTGGAGGAAAACCGCCGTCACGGTAGCTATGAGTCTCTTAAATTTCCATTTGTTTTCCGTGTGTAAAACTAACCAATCACTGTTGAAAGAAACATAGATGGGTTGCGGTGAAAGAAAGAGAGGTCGCCTGTGCAAATAATCACCACCTCTGGCATGCAGTTGGAGGACCCGGGAGATGAGGTTGGAGGTTTTGGCGAGCCCCAAGCTAATGCAACGAGAAGTTTTTGGTGACCAATTCGCAGGTCAAAATATAGCCCCCAAAACAATGACGATACAGGCCTGGGGCCGGTTTCATGAAGCGGCTAAGAACGTTCTTAACGCTAAGATGATTGTCTTAGTAAATGACGTGATTTTTTTAAATCCAAGCGAACTTAGGAGTTTGCGCAAACACGTGACGCTACGTAATTGCGTAACTTTAAGTACGCTTCATGAAACCGGCCCCTGGTTCTTATTAATCAGTATGGATATTTGTTTAATAATATACCATGTTGGAAATGGAAAATCTTAAATTTTAAAAAGACCTTATATACAGACGTTTGTATTTCTCCCCAAAAAGTAATATTTCCTTTTAATACTAAATTATTGTTGACCACACCAAGCAAGGGATAATTCTTTCAGAAAAATGCCTGTAATGTAACATTCTGATAAGTTTAATGTACTTTAATTTGTCTTGGTCGTTTTCTTTGTAAGTAAGAGATATGACTTGTTAGGGCTTCATGAACTCTTCATACTGATTATTGTTAATGTGTAGTTCTACATGCAGTATGATATGAACATATCATATCATGTTTCCTACATTATAGTAGAAGTGATAGCATAACTGTAATTCAAATTATGATGTATGCGTGACACTTATCGTATATATTCTCATTGAGTCATTTAAAAAATCCCATCGATTAATCACCTACAAACCAAATTTCTGCGGCTTATGTTAAATTCCAACACATATAAGACCTATATTTGTTTAATATGTGTAATATTATTGCGTAATATGATTTTAATCGCACTATGATGCGTACTTTACAACATCGTAGTTGGCAATTATCTTTTGCCATTTTGAGCTAGTGGCACCCATTTTTAAAATGGGTATTTCGTCTTCATTGTTTTCCCTATGGTATTACAACTGATAACATGCCTGTCGTCCACATGGTGATGTAGGTTGACATGGATATTCTCATTGAGCCACTCTTCACATCACATCGATTAACCACATGTAGGTCTTACATGGTAGCCATTGTTTTGGAAGATGGCCACAAATTTACGATGGTTACATTCATTTTCGACATATCAGATTGATAGAGTTGTCCACTTTGAGTGATATTTGTTGGGAATTAATGAACTGCCGAGTAACTGTATGTTTACGAACGAGTCAAAACCCCGCTGGTGGAAAATCACTCATGCATGACATGATTGAAGGTCAAGAAACACACTGCGCTTAATGGGCCATTGCTCACCTCTTCAAACATACGGCTGAAGCCTATTTGTTTAAAGGAACTCATGTGTAGTCTTACTGCGCATGAGATACGTTAAACGCTCAGGCTATACGTTTACGGTGCGCGTTCAACCGTGACGGCCGTATTCACTGCTTGGTAGTAGTGGGCAGCCAAGAGAAGAAAGAAAAAGTTGTTTACCAGGACGACCTCTTCAGGCTGGGATGGGAAGCTGAAAATATGTACTGAATAGGTACCTACATGAATCTGAAATTTATTTTTAAAATGCTCCCCGTGTCACATTCCAATTCACTGGAGGATTATCAAGTTAACCAAACATTAGCAATCAATAAAACGTAAAACATACATTTGGCAATATCTTAGAGCGCAGTGGCTCAGTGCTTTGAGCATCCGATTCTAAATTGAGAGAAAATAAATATTCGACTAGCAAAACAAATGCATTATTAGTCAAATTTTGAAAAGCATATTAAAAAGACGTGTGTTGAAGATTTTTTTTTTTTAATGCAACGAAAGACAAATTTCTTGATTTGTTCAAAGTAGATGGGGAAATGATACGCGGTTAATGCATTATTGCCAATAAATCGAACTCGTTTTTATTAATATTGGTCCTACAATAGCCTATAAAATAGCTACAACTGGAGGTAAAACCTCAAAGATTACCAAACAAACCCAAAATTTGACACATTCAGAGTTGATGAACAAAATTGCATTTTATTAAAAATTATATTACCAATGCAGGCACTATTAATAAATCTAATGACTGGTATATTTCCAAACAAATTAAACATTTCAAAAAGGTGATAATTCTAACATTGACAATTATCGTCCAATTTCTATCCTGTCAGCCATTTCATGTTTTGAAAGGATTATGTGTTATCAAATATACGAATATTTCCATTCCAAAACGTTATACCGTAATAGTCAATACGGTTGTAGAAAGGAACAGAGTCTAGATGTGAAAAATGCAATATCAACAAAATTACAATAGATAAAAAAGTGATATTAGCAAAACAGTCATTCTAATCTATAATGACTGGTATATTTCGAAACACACACAAATTCAAAGCCACACCCCTTTTAAAAAGACGACCATTCTAAACTAGACAATTATAGTCCAATTTGTTTGATCAAATACACGCATACTTCCATTCCAAGATACGATAGTAGCAAACCTGGTATTAGAAAGAAACATTCTACTGAATTTGAGAAACTCAAAATGATAGAGAAACTTAATCAATAATTTATATATATAATATATATTAAATAACTTGATTTATCAAAAGCATTCAATATAGGTGGTCACACTATATCGCTACATAAATATATTAAATGATACGACATTTGATATTTGTGGAATGGACAACGTCGTGGAGAAGTAGTTTTATAATTGCCCCTCGTTGCATTTCTGTCCGGTCTCCCTTATTTGGCACAGCTCATTGACGCGTCGTATGCACCAGGCCGTGACAGCGAAAATCACCCGTATAGGCAGCGTGGTCTTAAGTACATTCACATTCGATTGATAGTTTATAGTGGCAACAATACCTGGCCTACATGCAAGTTGACTATCCCAAGGCACCACGTACGTAGGACTCGAGAAAACTATAAAGATTACCGATCAAGCCGTATGTATTATATTCGCTTAAACTACACGCAGAGTGCCGCATAAGTTGGACATTTCAGAGTCATTGTAGTGTTTTGATCAAGGCGACAACTATGCATAAAGGGAGCCTACATCTAGGAAACATAGCTATTAATAACTTCCTCAATTGTAGACATTTATCGGGCCATAACAGTTAGACATAACATCGGAAGACGTACGGGGGGAGAGAAGGAGGGGGTGTTGTTGAATTCTCTTTTGTTTCAGCAGGAGAGAGGTGCATACGGCCCATCGCACCTCAGCCCACGGGCCTGAATTATGATATATATTTTCACAAGGGTAATTAAGTATGTAACGTATCTCTACTTCCTGGTACCCAATATCACTATGGCACCCGAGAGATGGCAGCATTTCTTATAGCAACCATACACTAGCCTCGCTTTCAAACGTTCCATAATGTGGCGCCACTGTTTGTCGCACATGCGAGACCTTTTCTCAATTGCCACAACCGGGAGTCGGCCAGCCAAAATATACATTCGCTCATGCGAGACCTTTTCTCGATTGCCACAACGGGGAGTCGGCCAGCCAAAATATACATACATATGGGAACATACAGTAGCATAGGCGGATCCAGGGGGCTGAGTGGGACCTTGGCCCCTCTAGACCTTTGGAATTTGCCGTACCTCAGATCTTTTATTAGTATTTGTTCAACATCACCCCCTCTCCCCGTCTTCCGATATCATGATCGGACAGCACGAGAGCAGCGGAGTCGTGCAGAAGGTCCGGCTCAGACCACCGAATATGAATTTGTGTCGGCCGACAGTGGATCTGAATCCGCCCCTGAGTGGCATATTATATAGGGACGACTGGGGCACGTGCCCAAGGGCAACGAGCTTCCGGGGGTCACACTAAAATATTATGTAAGTTGATAACAAAACATCATGAAATTCAATAAATAGGCCCCAGGCCTTGCTGGCCTATGGATAGTCTGTATCCTAAATAGGCCATACGATCTTTCGGGATTTTTACAGTTCCAAAATTGTCGCACTCAATTGATATACAAACACAAGGAAGTCCAATCTTTTCTGCGCTAGATCCTGTTTGACGCGCAAGTGAAATGTATTCTTTTTGTTTTTGTCGATGTTAGGCGCAAGCTTTAAACCGACGTGTGTACAGTGAAACAGACAAACATCTGAGAAAGTCAAATAAATCCATAAATAGCACACTATTCCAATATTTAGCCGCCTGTTCCGTTTGCCGTGCGAGCTCCAAGTCCCTATGATTATGATGATAAAGATGATGACCATGAGGGTAATGATTATTATGATGATGAGGTCGACGACAATGACATCCTAACGGCTAACCATGCTGACACCCTGTTGACGTTCACTAATCATCATATGCTCAATTTAAGTGGTCATCTCAAACAATTTAGGGGAAATCTCGGATAAACGGTCATATCAAAAATGTAAGTATTCGTTAAAATGAACAAGGCGTTCGTCTCAATGAATTAAACGATCATCTTAAAATAATAAAGGCTCATCTCACAAATAAAGGGGTCTTCTCAACTAAGTTAAGAGAGCATTTCAAGACATACAAGTATTGATTAAAATGAAATGGCTGATCGTGTCAACAGATTCAGTGATCATCTCAAAAAATTAAAAGGTCTTCTCATAAATAATAGGGTTTTCTCAAAATACGATGTGGTGTTGTTTCACAAAAAAGTAAACGTTCATTAAAACAACTAACTTATTGCCACAATAAATTTGAAAACCCACCATGACATTAAATAGTCTTCTCATAAAATACTGGAGCCTTCTAAAAAAACTTAAGGGATCATTGCTAAAATACACGTGTTGTTAAAATAATTGGTTGATCATCTTAACATATTAAGGGATCATCTTTAAAAATACGTCATCATCTCTCAATAAAGGGGTTTCTAAAACAACTTAGGGATATCTCAAAATGTAATGTTGAAGAGTGCTATTATAAAATTATTAGAACCTTAAGGGTAATCTCGAAATAATAATAATAGTAATAATAATAATAATCATCACCTGAAACAGTTACAGGGGTAATCTAAAAAAAAAAAACATAAGTGTTATCTGAATCAACTAAAAGGGTCATATAAACGAATAACGGGCAACTAATATATTTTAAAATATAAATAATGCTTAATGATAAGAGATTACGTCACAAACAATTTAAAGAAAAAATTAAAAGTAGTTTTGGAGAGGTCAGTTTTAAAACAACCTAGCAGATCACCTCAACACGTGACGGGATCATTTCATAAAATCAAGTGGTCTTTTCGAAGAAAACGTTAATTAAATTAAGGGGTCAACTGACAAAAAGATGGGTCTTCTAAAAAAAGTGTTGTTACAAAATACGTAAGTAGTCATTAACAAATTAAGAAGTTGATCGTCTCAACAAAGTAAGGTCTGATCTAAAAATGTAGGGGGTCTTCTCAAAAAATTAAATGGTTATATTAAGCAGTGTAACTAGCCATAAAAATAATCCAACTGATCGTATCAATATATTAGGGAATCGTCTAACGAAATAATGGGGGTGTTCCCCAACCAAAGGATCATAAAAAACCAAGATCATTGAAACACTTATCTGGCTGGCTGATCGTGTCTTATAAATAAGTTGTCACGTCATAAAGAGAAGCGGTCAGTTTGTGTAATTAAGGGAAATCGAATCATGTCCAAATTCATTACAAAATACAAACACAAAAGGTCATCAAAATAATTTTTTTTATTGCAAATGTAGGGTTTCTCTGTATAAATTAAGCGGATTTTATTATTAAATTATAGAATAGTTATTATGCTAAGATGATCTTTTATTTCATCGAGACGATCAGCTTGTTCGTTTTATTGAACATTTATATCTTTGATATGATTTTTTAAGAAAACCCCTTAATTGAGAGATGACCATTATTGTTTTGATGTGATCCCTTACAGTGTTGAGATGATTAGCCGATTATTTATAATCAAAGCGTCTATTTTGGAAATGGTCCATTAACTTTTTTGAGAAGACCCCTTAATTTTTTTGAGATGATCATTTAATTTGTTGAGACTATCAGCTCGTTAATGTGTTAATAACTTCTAACATATTTTGTAACGATACTTTTTTAGAAGAACCATGCCTTGTTATGAGATGTCCCCCTAATTTACCTAACTTTCTTTCGAGAAGACCACTTGGTTTTATGAGATTCCCATATCATGGGTTAAGATGAACAGTTAGCATTATAAAATGACATTTTAATGACTCCGTTTTAGATTATTCTTAAAAAATTGCTTTTGATATAATCCCTTAGTATTAGGCATAATTTAAAATACACCAGGTGCTCCTTATTCGTTCACATGTATGAAGTCGAGTGAAACTACACTTAACTTTAACTTATTTTTTTGGGATTATCCTTTAATTGTTTCAACTGCTCCATTTTCTATTAATAAATATTATTATTAGTTTGAGATTACCCATTACCCTTAAGTTTGTAATGTTGTTTTAAATATAAATCTTGTATTTTGAAATTTCCTTTATATTGTTTGAGATGACCCCTTAATATGATCAAATGATGATCAGGTATATCATTTATAAGCATGCTCTAATGGTCTTTAAATATTTGTTTGAGATGATCGATTAATTTTGAGTAGATTATCTCTTTCATTTGTTGAGATGACCCCTTTAATCACCCCCTCTACCCTGCCACACTTTCTGATTCGGTCCTATTGTTTGCTGACATGTCGTTACTGCGTTACCTGGGAGGCTTTATGAACGGCATTCCGTGTGTTCTCCCAGAAAACTAACGGCTGACTTGTTCTGACAATCCTTGTTAAGTATACTTTAGTGAAGATCAACAGGATGTCAGCACGGCTAGCCGTCATAGGGATGCACGTCAAAATGACAATGAGGTCGAGGAGAATGGTGAGGTTGAGGATGTCATTCTCGTCGTCCTGATGATCGTAATAATAATGACCTTCAACACCTTCATCTTCATCATCATAATCATCATCGTCATCATAGTCATAATAATCTTCATCACTAAGGCAACATACATATATATGTATAATAGAAAGAACTAGCTCATTATTAATTGATTACGTCTCGTTGGCAAAAAGTTTGTACATGTAAAAACAGTTTAGAAAGGCTCCTGCCAATGGTAGTGCAAATGTGTTATAATATATCCCTGGTGGCTGGCGTAAACAGGTTTGACAAATTCACGTTTTATACGCAAAATTGTTTGGAGGGAGAGTACTGCTGCCAGAAGACTGCAACTAAAACACTGACGAAAATTACGATAGTGTCACATATTTGGATTCGGTAAAACACGATTATACCGCATAGGACGTCAATAATTAAATACAACTAAACAAGGGAACAACGTCCAGAACGGGCCCCTTAACCCAAACCGGCCCCAGCCCCTCTGGTGTTAATGTATTATATATTATGTACTCTGTTATTTCGATTTATTGGAAAATCACTATAGAGAAATATATCGAGACGGTCTTAATGCTATGTTCAATTATGGGCAAATATGTACCTTTCTTGAGGTAAGAACAATTACATCCGGTGACGCTTTGGAAATCTACGCGGATTTTAGTTGATGTCATCGGCATCAGCCTGTGTTGATTAAACACAGAATGACATATAAGCAAATTTCAAACACAAATCATTAGTTGAATACAAAATTAACAGTTTACTTTTTGTATGTTACTTTCTTCCCAGTAATGGACGTAATGGTTCTTTCTAAGTTCACGTAATGTTATATGTTGTTATTAAAGCAATCTTAATGTAAAAACCAAAGTAACTCGTGTAGCACCCCTGAGTTTGTAATCTTCCTTTCATCTTTCTTAACACACACACACACACACACACACACACACACACACACACACACACACACACACACACACACACACACACACACACACACACACACACACACACACACACACACACACACACACACACACACACACACACACACACACACACACACACACACACACACACACACACACACACACACACACACACACACACACACACACACACACACACGTGTATAATAAAGATGAAAGGAAGATTACAAACTCAGGGGTGCTACACGAGTTACTTTGGTAGAGCAGAATAGAAGATGGGATCGTCTGAAGGCTGTCATAAAAGCGAAATCGGATCGTGAAATAGCAAACGTCCTGCTTGATACGTAAGTACTAAGGTAAGTTGTCATTGCAGCTGAATGCTGCACTTTTGGCCGGCGTTGGGCTGACCATTTGTGCACTTTGTTTTCACGTAGTTCCAAGTTCTGATGTTTTAAGATGTATATGACATACAGGCCTGTATATAAATATTAATATTTAATACCGATATATTGATTGCATTGATATATAAAATGTCCCGTTCGGGCATCATCTCGCACAACCGTCACTGTTCAAACTCACAGGCTCAGCGACGGGGTTCGGTTAGAGTTTTTTGGTGTGTCGTTTTGTAGCATCACTTTGTCTTCGAAATGTTCTTTTTCAGACTTTGTATTTCACTTTTATCAGCTAGCTCCTGCATCATTTTTTTAGTTCTTGCGGTATAGCAGCGCATATGTTTATGTCGTCGGTGAAGCAAATATGACTGAGATATACTCCATCTATCCTCAAGCCACTGGTTTCCCATGAGCTAGGTCAAGCCGTCTCGTAGTCGACGAACGCAATGCAGAGCGGGGTATTATATTCTCGTCACTTCTCCATCAGTTGGTTTACGA
>OZ023213.1:38516948-38629448 GCA_963995525.1 Escarpia spicata
CTCGATTTGGAACTCCCGCTGTAGGCTCGCCAACGAAACCCATCTTCACGCTCTCCAAAATCTTTAACTGCACCAATAAATATTGGGGGCTAATCTTATATCCAGCCCCACCAACAAACATTACGCAAGAAAATGCACAACCGTTCTATAAATATTAGGGGCTAATCTTATCTCCTCAATTTTTTGGGGTCAGCCATCCGTAATCCCCTCCCCGGTCCCGGTGCCTTAGAAACATGTGTAGTGTAAGACCTACATTAAGGCTATGTCTGTTGTCTGAATTCGGTAACCTACTTGTTCTGTTGACGTACATGGCTACGCAGAAGACTCCGAAGAGCAAATGTTTGTATTAGTATTCAACGTACGTGTGGCTCTCGCCCAAAGGAAATAATGCAGATGCGTAACATAGAGAGATTTAGCTTGACTTAAATGCTTAAGCCAATTTGTCATTTTACTGTCCTCCTGGATGTTACATCCCGCTGTCTTGTCTTATTTAAAACAAACTGCACTGTTGTTAAATGCAAGAGTCGAATGTCATATTTTATTTGGTTACGCCCTCTCTTCAATGCATTTCCTCTTCTTCATTGTCTGAAACGTCTAGCTTAAAACCTTGGATAACGAGGTTTTTTCTCTTGGTGTAAAGCAAGCATGTCCAGGCCACCAGAGTCTTCTGTGTCTGATGAAGTCTCAGATGAAATCAGTATTGAATATGTCTTACCTGACATGGCTGTTGTTTAATCGGTTTGCCCGTACGCATTTATCTGACAAATGTCAATGTTTAATGTGTCTCTTGCATCAAAGATAGCTACTAACAAAATTAAGGCTACTGATAGTAGGCGGGATTTCAGTCTTGCCGAAACTTAGACAGGATCATTCACTCCACATTGCTCAAGTTCACAAAGCAGTAAAAATGAGTACCTCGCTGTATGCAGTGTAGATATTTCAATATGAATAGCACCTGAGAGACGTCACGATGGCGTGTGCGTGTGTGCGTGTGTGCGTGTGTGCGTGTGTGCGTGTGTGCGTGTGTGCGTGTGTGCGTGTGTGCGTGTGTGCGTGTGTGCGTGTGTGCGTGTGTGCGTGTGTGCGTGTGTGCGTGTGTGCGTGTGTGCGTGTGTGTGGGTGTGTTTGTCTGTGAACGTGTTTGTGTGTGTGTGTGCTTGTGCGTGTGCGTGTGCGTGCATGTGCGTGCGTGTGCGTACGTTCTTGCATGTTAACGGCATCCTGAAGAGGAAATCGGCTAGATGCCTGACAAAATGGCCTGAAAATTGCTGTTCGTACGGAAGAGAAAGAAAAGTATTGTAAACCGTCTCACATTAGCAATACAATGATAATTGCGTGCGCATACACAGCTTCTTTGTTATTGGGAGGTAGACACATAGAAATGTCAAATTCCATTTGCCGTTTGTCAGACAATGTTTGGAGTTGGATCAGGTCAGTTAGAAAATTTGACATGGTCGGTGTTGAAGGTGGTTTTACGATATATAATGCTGTCGTCTGCAAAGACGCGTATGTGAGATTGGATGTTTCGTTTATGTCAATTATGTAGAGTAGGAAGAGGACTGGTCCTAAGACTGAGCCCTGTGGAACACCAGATGTACCATATCTTGTGTCCGAAAGAACTCCATTTACTCAGACTCTCTGTTTACGGTTTGACGGAAATTATTTGATCCACTTTTGCGTGTTTCCAATTACTCGGTAGGAGGCTAGTTTGGTTAGTAGGCGTTTGTGGGGGACTTTGTCAAAAGCTTTGGTAAAATCAAGCAGGATTGCCTATATTTGTGTCTTGTTGTCCGCAGCAGTCATCCAGTCACGGACTATCTCGATGATTTGAGATTCACATGACAGTCCTGACTGGAATCTGTGTTGAAAGTGGAGGATGATGTTGTGTTTGTTCAAATGTTTCCACATATGACTTATAATTACGTGTTCAATGACTTCACAAAGGATGCATGTTAATTATATTGGTCTGTAGCTTGCGGGTCATATTTATGTTTTGTGTGTGTATTGGAGTTACCTGTGCTTGGAGCCAGTCGTCAGGGAGTTTGCATGTGTTGTATGACTGTTGGAAGACGTGTGTTATAATGGGAGCTATTTTCTCTGCAGTTTCTTTCAGAACTCTGGCTGGGAGTTCATCTGGGCCAGTAGCTTTGTGTTGGTTTAGATTTTTAGTTGCTTGATTACTCCAGGTATAATAGGCATATTAGAGTAAGAGGAAGGTTGGGGGATAGTGTAGATTTCTTGGGAGAACACGGAACTAAATTGGTTGTTCAGTGCATTTGCTTTGTCATGATCATTGACGATTGTTTGTTCGTTTACTTGCAATGTGAGAATGCCAATGTTTTCTCGTTTGTTTGCTTTGATGAATGACCAGAATTGTTTAGGGTTAGTTTTAAAGCTGTCTCAAATGTTGTTGTTTACGTAATCTTTGTAAGATTTGGCAGCAGGTTTATTGTCTTGCCTTCAGAGTTCTTTGAACTTTTCCCAGACGCTATTGAATCCAGATTGTTTCATTTTGTTTTGTTTTTGTTGCGATTTCGTTGGATACTTTTATTTTCTGTGTTATTCAGGGGAGGTGGGTTTTTGCGTTGGTGTTGCAAGTAGGGATGGTATTGTTGATCAGTGTGGCAAGATGTGTCCGAAAAAAATATCCAGTTTGTGTTAATGTCTCGTGAATTAGGGTCCATGTCAAAGTATTCTGTTGTTAATTGGGTTATGCTGTCTATACGTTTTCCCCTGTCTGCGGATTTGTATTGAAATACTTTGTTTGGTGGTTTTCTGTTGCGAACTGGATTTCGGTTGACACTGAAGGATACGGCTTCATAATCACTCATGCCGGGAGTGGTGTGACTGTTGACGATTATCGACGTATTTTTTGTGAATATTAGGTCAAGGATATTGCCAAAATCGATTCGTGTGGGGTCATTCACCATGTTTTGCAATCCAAATTCACTTAATTAAAATCTTCTGCTATGAATACGTTAGTGAGTGTTTTTTAGATCTGTATAGGTTCTTTAAAGTTCATGAAGAGCTTCGAGAGATTGGAGATGGTCATTGGGGGGTCGGTAATAGGATGCAATGTATATGGATTTATTTCATGCAAAGTGGATTTTTGTTCATACTATTTCACAATTGGAGTTAAGGTTTGGAAGTGGTTCTGCAACGATGTCATCGCGAAAGGCTATAAGTATTCCACCGTCATGGACATTTCTGTCCTTTCTGATAGCATCATAGTTTGGTGGTAGAAATGAGTAGGTGGAATAGTTTTAATCTATTTTGGTTACGACTAGGAATATGATGTCGGGATAGTTTGACTGGATTGTTACCTTTAGTTGGGTTGTCTTTTTAATGCTCTTGACGCTGTTAGTGTTGATCAGAATACCGCTGAGTATGTTTCGTTTGAGTTTCCAGGGCCGTTCAGGGGTTGGTGCATATCGGGGATTTAAACACTGGATCTTGAGTTTCGGCTATGTTGGGATTTATTTCATTATGGTTGTTGTTGCCACTATCCAGTGGATCAAAATGATTAGCTGCAGAAAATGTTATGTTTGCGTTTCTGAAGAAGGAATTTGAGAAGTTGACAGTATCGCATTTTGGGCAAACCCACGAACATGATGAATTAATTAATCTTTTGTATTTGTTGTGGTTTATTTTACAACAATGTATGCGTATCCAGTTTGGGCAGGTGTCGCATTGTATTACATGGTGGTTATTTAGGTCATCAATGTGTCATATGACACAGGGTGGCTTGAGAGAAGAAGACAACGTTCTTGCCTCTTCTTGATGTATTGGGTCCAAAATCAACAGATCCCCAATGCTCCCCACCAGTACAATATATTATCATCCAAATACATATCAGTTTATTCCAGCTCGCATTCAGGTATACAGCAATTTGTTTTCCAACGCACTGTCTTCTGGTGGAACGCCCTCACCGGGTATGTGTTGTTAGCTCCAACCATCCAGGCCTTCAGGGGAGCGGTTATTTCCCACTTCTAAGGCGTGGTCTGTGTTTTTACTCGCACCTCGTTAATACTTTACTCGCACTTTATATATACTTTTTCTCGCACCTTCACATCTGGCACAGGACAATTGTGTACACACACACACACACACACACACACACACACACACACACACACACACACACACACACACACACACACACACACACACACACACACACACACACACACACACACACACACACACACACACACAGACACACACACACATTGGCGTCAAAATCCAGGACTATGCTGATTAACCACATAGAAGTAGAAGAAGCCGAGCAGTTGGAACAATGCCATGGTGTGTTTAGTTTTCTGTAGGTGATATTGTAGTCAAGTAGGGATATTCCAGCACATTTGATGTGCTCTGTCCTGTTGCAGTCACTACACGTTAGGCTGGGTCCATAGGATTTGATTGATTTTTACATGTGTGAGATTTAATGGGGCCTGGGTTTACTTGGACATCTCCTGACAGTATGATGCATTGCAGAAGAGTGAGTTTAGTTGTCGTCCTGTCTGTACTGGGTCTACGTGGTGGTGGAATGACTATAGTAGTCCGGTGGATCTGCTAGATTTAAGACATTTTAGGTGTGCAATGATTTTTCTGATAGGACTGTAAATGTACTGGGTTGTGGCAGAGTTGGTTTGTTGTCTGGGTTTGATGATGACATTGTAGTTCTCATTGTTGTTGTTTTGAAAGCGTTATGTCTGAACGTTTTATTTTTGGAGTGTTGTATTTGGCTGACTAAATTTGGGCCGATACTAGTAAAATATGAGTTAGATGTGTTTGTTATTTCTGTTTTATCTGTTGTGGTATTTTCACTATGAACATAGGAATCAGGGAATGTTTTCTTTCTTTGTGTTCTAGAAAGAATGCCATTAATTGTTTCCCATGTTTTTTAATATTATCTTTGAATTTATTAAAACAATATTCGTAATGCATACGCTTAACTGTACGTATACTTTAAGATTGGTATAGGTAGCCAGGTTGGTCCGAATTGCAAAGTATTCTGGCGAATCGGGTTGAGTAATTTTGAGTGCCTTATATAGTATATCTCTTTAACGATTTGATTTGAACACACCTAGGGTAATCCAGGTGGATTTATTGTGTTTGTATTTGTTTAATTTAATTGTTGTATATGACGTATGTTTCTTGTTCATATTTCATTACGTCATGTAGTATATCATAGTTTATGTCTGGGTTTGCATCAGGAGATCGGTCAAAGTTGTTGTAAATATTTGATGAGAATACCTCCTGAATAAAATTAGATGTTGCATTACAATTCTGATTGCAAATTTGTATATGTCTTGGCAAAGGTTTTGTGTAGAAACATGTATTTAAAAAGGTGAAGTTCGGTTGGTGGTCTGATAATTGTTTAGATAAAATTCCTGATTTAGGCTTCTTTGTGGATTTGGTTAGTTTACAAAATAAGTTATTAATTAAGGTTCCATTATTTGTTGACATCCTTGTCGGAAGTGTAATATGAGGGTAAAAGCTACATGAAATTAAGGTGTCAAAAATTCCCAAAATATTTCTTTTTCTTTTATTTTTAAAAGGTTTATATTGAAATCCCCTGCGGTAATAACATCCGAATTTGTTCTGTCAAATGACGAGACGATGGGTGTGAATTCGGCAAGGAACTGTTTGTAATGTTTGTTACGATCTTTTGGTGGCCTGTAAATGTTGCCAATTATTACATCTTTTGAGAACCCACGACCTGTTACCTTAATAAATTGACTTTCCCAATTGTCATAGATATTTTGAGATAAGATTACTTTGTAATTAATTGTTTTGTTTAAATAAATGACCAGTCCACCTTTACTGCTACACGTATTGCCTTGCGTAATGCCATGATATCACACTAGCTGTAAATGACACATATAATCATTCTAGGAAAGCCAGCATTCCTGAAAGCATATTAAGCTAAATTTAAAACTAATCTGATTAAATTCTTCCAGAAATGCTTCGATTTCACAGTATTTAGCATTGATTGATTCTATGTTTCTGCTTCGAATGCTAAAACGTTCATTGTTTCTTTCTGCCAGTAATTTAAAATTATCAAGATCATAATAAGGGGAACGACATATTAGTTTGGATATCTTCATCAGATGTTTAATTTAACTGTAATATATTGAATAAAGAATTACGGTTAGAACCTCCCTGAAAATGAATAAATGATTTATCATCCATTTTTCCGTTTTATAGATATGGATAAGAAATATGCAGTCATAACGGTCTGCTACGTATAGTATCAAAAATAGATAAGCGAGCGAAAAATAAACAACTCAGAACACGTCTAAAACATGAAATTCTACGGTCGCTAGCACCCTCACGGCTCGCCTTGTCCCGACGATCTTGGTATCATTTGAAAGGATGCACTTTTGGTTATTCTAGCAACATCTAGATTTCCCGGTAACCGTTCAAAGAACACCGATAAATGGATCTACAATCATGCCCTTTTTGGTGTTCTGTACGGTTCCGAACGATGTTGGCGGCGGGTACTCAGTACACTAATCTTCCGATTGCGGCGCTGTTTTCCTCATTTGCATAGGTTCAGGCATGCGCACTTCGCCATTTCTTGATTTCATGTTATAAGCTCCACCCACTTTTAAACCGCGGCGAAATTGATGTGCTTTGATCGCAGCGAAACCGATATGTCTCTACGTCGGCGTGACGTCACAATAAAGTACGCCACCAAACGGGTCTAAATTCGTTGCGTTGGTTGGTTGATATACGTGATTGTGACGTCACGCTACTTCACGTATGTCATTTTAGCAGCCGTTTGAAAGTGGGTTTAGCTTATACCATGAAATCAGATAGTGGTGCCTCAATCGGCAGATTGTTGAACTGTGTCGGCGAAACAACATGGTTCGCAGTGTCTAAGACACCGGAACGGGCCCGGTTGTAGGTTCGTTTTCAGTTAATTTTAGGAATGATTATCAGGAAACCATTTATATGTTTGAATAGCAGAACACTTAAACTTTCAAACGACATCAATATTGTTGGGATCCGACGAACCGTAATGGTACTAGCAATCGTTAAAAAAGGCGTTTTTAGAACGTGTTTGACAGTTGTTAATTTTTCGCTCGCTTATCTATTTTTGATAGTATGCATATATTATTTAAGATACAATATAGAGTCAGAGTGTATGTCATGCTGGTAATTACAATGGCTGTCTTTGTAGTAGTATACAGAAATTACATATGAGTTGATACAAGCATTAGTAGTTCGGTTTAAAAAAAAATAATAATAATAAAAAGAACAGCTCGGACAACAGAGGTCACCCGAGTACCAAGAGAACTGGTGACAATACAATAGTGAGATTACGTCAGCCAATCATACTAACAAACGTATGTGCCCATTAAATTACATGCATACATATATGTCGGGTATGATCATTGAAATATGCTGCCCGAGTGAACAAAAACAGTTAACATAAGATACCATTTCATGATATCACAGCAATTAATGAAATAATACCCATAAGGTATTCAACATGTCTAACCAAAGGTAATGTGTTTGCCCCAAATGGCAGACGTGAAGGATTCATCTCTCAAAAGTCGCTTAAATTCTGCTTGGACTTGATCTCAGCAACGGCGCCGTTGAGTTTCTTTACGAATATGTTTCCGTTGATAGTCCAGAAATCTTCAATCTTCTTTTCTTTCTTCAATTTTCGGGTTTCGTATGCCAGCGTCGCCCTCCGAGCCGTCAGATCTTCATTCACATATATGGTCCGGTTGATGCTTCTTCGGGAATACTCTTTGTCTGAACACCTTGTCTGTCATTTGTTTTTGCTAAAGCGAACAATTGTAACTCGAGGCCGTGTGACCCCCCTCGCACACAGGGCCTATCCTGTGGCTGCGTGCGATGTCTCGCACTTCTAGCGGGGGTGTCACTTCCATGACACTGTTAATACTGGAGATTACTTTTTCTGTAGTGTTCTCGTGTGGGGTCTCAGGGATCCCCTGGAAGCGAAGATTCGATCGCCACGTGTACTTCCAGGGAGATCACCCGTGCCTCTAACTCGCCGATGCGTGTGTCTTTTTCTTTTAATGTCTCTTGGAAGGATGTTAATTTCGTTTGTATTTCTTTAAGCTCTTCAGCTAATTCAACCAGGATATTCATTCTATCGTTGAAAAAGCCGAGGTTCCCCAGTGTTGATTTTGGTTGGGTTTCTTCCGTAAGTTCAAGAAACCCTACTGATGGGCTTTTTAAAACAATCTGACATACTTATTTCATATGAACATGTAATTGTGATAAGAATGCACAATGAAAACATTATGAATCGGTCGACTATCACCTACGCTGTAGCCATTTTGAAATATACTACGCGGCAAAGAGAAACAATTAACATAACTGGCGTTTGGAATGCATGTGTATTTTTACATGTTATGCCATTACACGGTAATATCATATATGCCTTAGGTACTTAAGAATCCATTACTATTTACAATAATTATGTGATCAATACAATACTCTACTATCACTTTGTAAGTCCATTTACATGCTCACTGTTAACATAGACTAGGCATACTAGTTTATTCAGCTTACACATATTGTTTACATGTATTACAGCGATCATGTTCTACCAAGATTTTTCCATTGAGATAACGCTATAGTCTATGTTTTGTTAGGATGACGAGTCTTCGCTAGATCTCCACGAGCGAAGTCAGCGACGATGTGTCTGGTAAAGAAATGTGTACTTAATTTGTGTTTTAGAAAAATCAAATCCCAATGATTTGATTTACATATATACATATATAATATACATTACCCCGCTATATTGCACAGCATAATGCTATTGTTAGTCGTCAATGTTGACATATTTCGGACATTCACTGCTACAATTTACTTTTTGAACGTTCCCTGAAAATTTGGCAGGTTTGCAAACACACACACGGCATACGAACACCAGCACACGCGCACACGCGCACACGCGCACACGCGCACACGCGCACACGCGCACACGCGCACACGCACACTAACTGGGTCATATTAATGAATAACGGAAACCTATTGTATACTAAAATATGCCTGATGATATGAGATTATGTCATAAACAATTTAAACAAAAAGTGGAAATAGTTTTGGAAAGTTCATTTTTATAACAAACTAGCAGATCCTCTAAACACGTGAAAAGATTATTTCATAAAATCAAGTCGTTTTTTTCGAAGAAAACGTTAATTAATTTAAATGGTCATGTAATTAAACAGATGGGTCTTCTAAAAAACGTGTCGTTATAAAATACGTAAGTAGTCATTAACAAATTAAGGAGCTGGTCGTCTCAACAAATTAATGGCTGATCTAAAAATGTAGGGGTCTTCTAAAAAATTGTAATTATTATATTAAGCAGTGTAACTAGCCACGAAATGAGCCAGCTGGTCGTCTCAATATATTAGGGAATCGTTGAGTGAAATAATGGGGTTCTTCCCCAAACAGGTAAGGGGTCATTTACAAAGAACAAGGATTATTGAAACAATTATCTGGCTGGCTGATTGTGTCCTATAAATAAGTTGTCACGTCAAAAAAAGAAGCGGTCAGTATGTGCAATTAAGGGAAACAGAATCATGTCCAAATTCATCGCACAATAGAAATAGAAAGGGTCATCAAAATAAATTAGTATATTGCAAATGTAGGGGTTATCTATATAAATTAAGCGGATTTTATTATTAAATTATGGAATATTTATTATGCTGAGATAATGTTTAATTTATGGAGACGATCAGCTTGTTCGTTTTATTGAAATTTTTTAATTTTTATATGACTTTTTGAAAATAAACCTTAATTCACAGATTACCATTATTGTCTTGATACGATCCCTTAATGTGTTGAGATGATCAGCCGATTATTTTTAATTAACTCGTCTATTTTTGAAATAATCCATTAACTTTTTTGAGAAGACCCCTTAAAGTTTTGATATGATAATTTAATTTGTTGAGACTATCAGCCCGTTAAAGTGTTATTACCGTCTAACATATTTTGTAACGATACTTTATTAGAAGAACCATGCGTTATTATGAGATGTCCCCCTAATTTAACTAACTTTTTTTGAAGATCACTTGATTCTTATGAGATTCCAATATCATGTGTTGAGATCAGCAGTTAGCATTATAAAATTATATAATGACTTTTAATGAATTAATCTTTACCATTTGTTTTTGATATAATCCCTTAATATTAGGCATAATTTAAAATGCATTAGGTGCTCCTTATTCGTTCATATGAATGAAGTCGAGTGAAACTACACTTAAGTTTAACTTAGTTTTTTTGGATTACCCTTTAATTGTTTCAACTGCTCCATTTTATAATAATAATAATTATTATTACTTTGAGAATAACCATTACCCTTGTAATACTTTTAAATAACAATCGTTAACATAGTATTTTGACATTTTCTTTATATTGTTTGAGATAACCCCTTAATTTGATCAAATGATGATCACATATTTTATTTGGTGCGTAAATATTTGTTTGAAATGGTCCCTTAATTTTGAGTAGATTATCCCTTTCATTTGTTGAGGTGACCCCCTCTTCTCACCCACACTTTCTGATTCGGTCCTATTGTTTGCTGACATGTCGTTACTGCGTTACCTGGGAGGTTATATGAACGGCATTCCGAGTGTTCTCCCAGAAAACTAACGGCTGACTTGTTCTCAGAATCCTTGTTAAGTATACTTCAATGAAGATCAACAGGATGTCAGCATGGCTAGCCGTCATATGGATGCACGTGAGAGTGAAGATGAGGTCGAGGAGAATGGTGAGGTTGAGGATGTCATTCTCCTCGTCCTGATGATCGTAATAATAATGACCCTCAACGTCTTCATCTTCGTCATCATAGTCATAATCATCATCATCTTCATCATCACCACAACGTATATGTATATATGTGTATACAACGTATATGTATATATGTGTATATACGTATATGTATATATGTATAAGAAATATCTAACTTACATTATTCATTGATTACGTCTTGTTGGCAAACTGTTAAAAATACATATTATTGTTTATTGGGTATATAAATTACCTACATTCATTTCCCTGAGAACACAACTTTGACATTTCTTTGCCAATTACCGCGAAATGTTGGTTAATTGCATTATCAATTTAGTCATTGTAATTAAAGTCTATGTCGTTGACGACAAGCTTTTTAATATTGGGAATGTTCGTCTTTCCATTATTAATTAGTTTGTAAGAGTAATTCATTAAAGGGGAACGGCGTGCAAAACGGGCGCCTGAAGCGAGATTTCTTATTAAGTTGACAATTTTCATTCTAATAAATTGTTCTCTACGGAACCATATTCTCCATTTATTTTACTAGGTCTGTGCTAAAATTTATCATATTTCTGTTAGCATAAGTGTATCTACGGCATGTTTCAGAACACCATCCGATTTTTGACTTGCTAAAATGGTGCTCCCAAAACGGGCTCCCTGCACATCCATTTGTATTATTTAGCCATCATCACACATTTTGCAAACACATTGTGGATATTAGGGCCCTGGCCAGCCATGGTGTGCCCACGGCGCATATTAGTCACATTCTATCCATTCTTCCCCGTCCTTACTGTCCGAAAACAGTTGGTGCATTGTTGCTTCTGCACCCACTGGTCTTGCTTGTTTTCGAAGCTACGATACATCGCAGTAGCATAGCGAGCGATCGCTTCCTTCCCCCTGTAGTTCCACTCGTGTTGGTTTGAGGCTCCTTCCGCGTTGTAGGATTTTTTGTTACATTTTATTCTCAATCGAAGTTGACGTTTGTATGGCCTGAGCGTGGTGATGCATGTCTCTCCTCAGTTACTCGACTTTCACCTGTTGATTGATCTCCTGCCAGTATATGTGAGAAAACTCATTATTATCATGGCTGGGTGACACATTCAACTTGACAACATACTGATATATTACCATACTTGATAATATAATATTATAATATGTATCAATACAGCTCATATTGACATTATATACTTATAAAAATTAATGTATTAGTGATATTATCGTTTTACTTAATAGTGTTGTTATTATTATTGTATAACTGGCTGGGTAATATGTAATATTATGTAAAATAATGTAATACCATAAAACCTTACAAAATAAGGAGTGTGTATTGTATTAACAGCATATCGACGATAGCGAACCCATGTTATCATAGCGGACATGGGGGCCCGTTTTGTGCGCACGTCACAGCCTCAGGTTGATAATCAATTTGAATACTAACTCTGCATGTTTTTAAAATCTAAGATATATATACATATCATAGCATTTACTTTTGACTGATGCATATTTCTACGCGCATAAAACGGAAATATGATATTTTGAAAATAGTGCTATAATTTTAAGAAAAGTGTGAAAAACATTCTCTTGGAGGTCACCTCTTTGAATGTGCATTTCCCACTTCCAACCAATGTTCACTAGGGTCTATTTATGAGTTACTTAGCAGTGGCACCACACGTTTAGCTCTATGTAGTACAATAACGCCAAACGGCCGGGGGCCCGTTTTGGGCAGGGGGCCCGTTTTGGGCAGGGGGCCCGTTTTGCACGCCGTTCTCCTAATATGACTAATACGTTTGACACTTTGATGGAATGCGTTTTATTATCGACAAATGCAACAGTACAACGATGCAACGCTGTTTTCTGTGCAATTGGTCAAGCTACAGAGCGCAGCACCCCAAGCCAATTGAAACAAAACATTGGCTGCAAAACCGCTCCTCCAATGACTACAACGGTACTTGACGCGTATGGCAGTCACATCGTTGGTTTCCGGACGGTCCTGCACATGTTTTGGTGGCCTCATTAATGCTTTTGCCTGCATTTCGCACTGCCCAACCAGTTGCATTTGCAACGGCAACTGCCCTGGCAACTGCAACTGCCCTTCCTGCAGTCAATGCTACAGCCATCTGCAAAATGAATTGCACAGAAATATCGATTTGGTTAACAAAGTGGCTGAGCTGTTCTATTAATATTAGCATAACACTTACTAACGCACTATCAATACTATCTTTGCCGTTGCGTAGATTACATTAGCTATACTAACTAGCATACATACGTTGAACTTGATATAGTATGTATCTGACTTTTTTACATAATGCTTGTATTGCACAATAAGCTATCTTTATCAAATATCGTTAAATATTTAGAAGCTACACTAATGACCGGGAGGCACTTTTCGCCCCCTCCCCACCACCAACCAGACTCCTTCCGACTGCAGTGTACCCACCTCAATGACCTACACCGGATACACTTACTGGAAGCCGACGTAACGTCATAATCACGAAAACTTGAAAACTTTCGAATACGTCAGACCGCCATCAAGTAGCCCCGAGTACAATAAAAGTACGTAGTAGACATTTTTCAAGTTTACTTGATTACTTGATTCCCCCCCCCCCCCGGCTTCCATCATAGCGCAGTCGATGTCGGTCCGTCTAGTGCAGTTACAGAGTGTGGTCGGAGGGAGTCTGGCTTGGTCTGGTCTGGTCTGGTCTGGTCTGCCGAAAAGAGCTACACTCATTATTAAGTCGTCTAGTTAAATTCTGGTCTACCCAATCGATAGGGTATGCTTTAGTTAACACCAGCTACTGGGACACGGAAGTAAAATCCGGCAATCTGAATCCACCTATGTTATACTATAAGGTATAATGCTTGCCGACAGTAAATAATTCTAAATGTAATAACACTTTGCACGACTTACATCCTCCCGCAGACCTCCTATGTTCTTCTGTGGTGTAATCGTGACCAAAAACAAAAAGAAACAACTAAGTTTAGTTTGATGTAAAGACAAATTTATACTGTCAAGCATAATATTATGATAACATGTATACTAGTAAGGTGTGTCAACGTACGTTAATAGTAATAATAATAGCAATGATAATAATAATAATAATACTAGTACAGGTCCCAAACTCCATCGCACCAAAACCATAACCATTTGCGTATAATCAAATTATAACAACTACACATTGGCAAAGTATCATACACAAAGCTATGTTGTTCGCCTTATATAATTTTGTTCAGCAGTTTGTCACTCACAAAAACACACACACGAGAAAAAACAGTTTACAGTGACACATTAAACATCTTGATGGAATGTGTTTTATTATCATAAATGTGCTCAACATTACAAAATTGTCTTCTCTGTGCGCAGCGCTTTAGGGCGCAGCGCCCTCGGGTGAGCATAATATTAACAATGATTGCAATGTCAGTTTTCCCTATATATATTATATATTAAATAAATGTTCGATTTCATAAGCTAAACTGTGAAATGGATGCACATTGTTATTATGCAACATTTAATAGTGTACTGTTAGTGGAAAGTGTAGTTAGACTTACCTCTGGGTATCCTCCGCAGAATCGAAAGTTGGTCGTTCTCTCTCTTGTAGCGATCTTACAAGAAAATAGAAACGAAATATAATCTTTGTCAAAGTAGACTAAATATAAAACAGATGTGTGCATTTTGAGGTTGTTATTCGGCGTGAGGCTGGGATATAATGAGATAAAATTTCCGTTCTTCAAAATCCATTTTCAACGTACACGACTTCGGATCAAAGCACAATTCTACCTATATATATATATATATATATATATATATATATATATATATATATATATATATATATATATATATATGAAATATTAACATTTAAATTGTGTAGTTAATACTCATCGCCAAAACACTTACCACTTTTACTTGACGCTTATTTCTCTAATGGCTATGTTGGGTGGATTTTTGGCATGAATTAATTGGTTTAAGTTTCTAGCAACTAGTCAGGCAATCATATATGACCACGACACGCTTCATTTGGTGTGCCAATAGACAGGTATTAGTCACGTCATTTTGGTGAAAGTCAATAGATCAACGAACAGGTGGACAGTTTTATGTAATAACATGGGCAGTCTTGAAATAAACAATAAATAGGCCAACACATTGCGTTTGAAGAATTAAAATGCCGCGGTTATCAAGTGAGAAATGCAACAACCTATCGGCACGTTGGGTTATGTTCTCACTTATCATGGGTTGACTCCACCCACAGCGGCCACAACAAGCGAATCAGAAACTTAGATGTTAGAGGGGACTTCATTGTCGTTACTTGGCTGCAAGGAGACCGTGCAGTTGTCGGTCGAACCGAGCGTGATGGTGTAAGCAGGCAGGTCTGTACACAATATAACTGTTGATTAACAGGAGTCACAATGCAACTAGGTGTTCTTCCTGTAGATGCCTTATTCACATGATCTGATCCAGGTAGGTCAAATATCTATGGAATGAGCTTGAGAAGGGCATGTGTCGAGGGGTTCAGAGACCAACTAACAGGAAGCTCTCTCATACAACCATTGCGCATTTCATCGCGCCTAGTGCAAAGCGTGCACCACACAAGGTAGGAAGTGTGAATTTGCAAAATCGACTTGCAATACATACGGCTGACGTGTGCAGTAGTCGATGGTCTTACTACTGTTATAATGCCAACTTTGTTTAGATATAACGTTATTCCTTGAATAGCAACACCATTATTATTAATATATTTGTGACACAAAGCTGTTTTATAATGTATATCAAATAATGGTGATTTCATTGATCTAAAATAAAATAAAATAAAATATATACGTCTTCCAAAACATACCGGATATATCGTCCTCGACTTCTGTCAGACTTTGTGAAGAATCAACATCCTAGTAAAACATAGAAGCAACATTATCTCAGTTGAACACTGGCAGAATACCGCTCTAATACGTCTTTGTAATAACGTGTTGCTTGAATAAAGTCATTGTTACCAGTAAGCATATAAAATGGACTTTCAAATTATTTCAATATGACATATACAACATATAAAGACTAGTGGACTTTTACATAACTGAAGCAGGTATCTGCATTTGCTAAACACAGTTAAATGATTTATTTATCGTCGCACTTTCGCATGGCTAAGACAAGTTCGTATGAAATAAGTGAGTTTGTATAGACAGCTTATATTACCGTGTTTTCCAACTGAGCCGCATTGTCATCAGCCAATGTCGGCAGCGCGAAACACGCAAACAGAAGGATGATGACGGCGCGCATTGTCTGTAAAAGAAAGTTAAATCCACATTATTTCTCAAGAGAAGAGTGACTTTAAGTAAATTTCAAGTTTTAAATGTGCAAAGTATAAACTAGCGCAAGAGTATCTTACCTGAATCACACGTCAAGAGCTGCTTCAATAGTCGAATGAATTGAGAGAAAGGAGTTGGCCTTTTAACTGACTATAGCCAATGTCACGTGTTGTGTACTACATGTTTTTTCTTGATGTTAATTATTGCACCAGTGCCAAAAAATGTCACACAATACAACAGAGCACCGTTTGATATATGTACGCAAGTTTAGGAAAGTCATGCGCAATGAGTTTTTACCCTTAAAAACAGGTTAGAAAGGCTCCAGGCACTGGTAGTGCAAATGTTTTATAATATATCCCTGGTGCCTGACGTAAACAGGTTTGACAAATTCACGTTTTACACGCGAAATTGTTTGGAGTAAGAGTACTGCTGCCAGAAGACTGCAATCTAAACACTGAAAAAAATTACGATAGTGTCACATGTCTGGTTTCGGTATAACATGATTACAACGCATAGTACGTCAATAAATATACAACTAAACAAGGGAACAACGTTCAGAATGGGCCCCTTGGTGTTTCTCTATTATATATCATATACTCTGTTATTTCAGTTTATTGGACAATCACTACAGAAAGAAATATTGAGACGGTTTCAATGCTATGTTCAATTATGGGCAAATATTTACCGTTCTTGAGGTAAGAACGGTTATATCCGGTGACGCTTTGGTAGAGGAAAATTTTAGTTGATGTCGTCGGCAACACCCTGTGTTGATTAGACCCAGAAAGACCTATAAGTAAATTTCAAACACAAATCATCAGTTGAATACAAAAGTAACAGTTTTGTTTTTTGTATGTTACTTTCTTTCCAGTAAATAATTGAACTGGTCTGCCTGTGAATAACAGTGTAATGGGCATAATGGTTCTCTGTAAATTCAATTAATTAATTTGGTAATATGTTGTACAAAAACAATATGAATGTAAAAACCTGTGCTAATTTCTCTACAGCACAATTGCCAAGGTGTGTACCAGTAATTGTCTGATATGTTTAACTGTCCGTGTGACTTTCAGCATGAGGTCAAATAAGGGGACCACTTGCTGGGTGAGTCTTATGCTGTGTTCCAATACTGCGTTCTTATGTTGTGTTCAGAGGGTCAGCTTAATGCTGCGTTCCAATTACCTCGTGTATATCGTTAATACGACTTCGAACCACTACTTGACCCAGTTGCATAAATTTACAAGTGGTAAACTCGAGGAGCCCGTGAACTTTCCAGTTCGTCATGTCGTATTCACGGTATACACGAGGTGATTGGAACGCAACATAACATTACAGTCCATCCACAGGCATGCTGTTTGGCTATGTGACAACAGAGGTATCAGTGGGGCTATATACACAACAGGGACAAAAGATCCTGTAATTGACCCCAAGTTGTCAACCTCTCCCAGTCAGAGACAGCACAGTGCACTGGTACTTGACTATGTGTATACGGCTGTTAGTTGAATATGGCCTCATGACAGGTTCCAAATAATACTGATGATATTAGCGTTAGCATGAAAACTACAGTGTTATTTGTAAAATAAAATACCTATGACCCATTTTATTTTTCGAATGACACTTTATTTGCAACAACATAGTTCTGTTTTTAATGTATCACCTTAATTTTTTTAGAATAAAATCAGCACATCAGATCCACCAGGACTAAACTGATGTAAAGAAATGTCACAAGGTAGCATGATTTTATTAGTTTGTCAACAAGACAAAACATACTGTGTTTTCAACACAATGTTTCACATGTAATTTTTTATGTTATGCATATGTTTTATCTAACTAGCTGAGTTACCCGGCGTTGCCCGGAGAAAAAGGCAGTCATATACATCTTCAAATTATTTGCACTAAAATCTAAAAAACGTATTGCTTACATAATTATGAACTCCGAAATTAGACCAAACGACAAATACCCAACATTTGATTTCCAGACACCCCAAACCCATCCCAAATGTTTCCAGTCTACCCGCATTAATAAATTTTGACTGGTCACTGGCCCAGTTGTTAGGACAACCTTTTTCAGAAATAGCACGCGCTCACCCGTGCCACTGACCTAACCAGCAGCAGGCAGCTGGGTTACGCGTCCTGTATTTTTAACGTTACTGACATAAAACTAATCCATTTGTCTGCTTACGCCCAGTGACACATTTATACATGGAATAATTACATGTACAATGATATAGAAAAACATTAAATTCCGTGGCTGGAACTCCACGAATTGTTGCTGTGTGTCGTTTGCCAGAAGAAGCAAAGCTCACGGGGCTGACGCGGCGAAATGCTTACGTGACCAGCGACAGCCATACTTGGTGCATGTTAAGCGCTGAGGATTTTCAAACGTCAATAACTTAAAAACTATTCAACATGTCTGCACACATCCAGCGACATATTTATAGATGACATAATTATATTTACGATGATATAGAAAAACAGTAATTTCCGTAGCTGGAACTCCACCAACTGCCCCCCCCCCCAAGTTCTCCACTCCACCAACTGCCCCCCAAGTTCTCCACTCCCCCGGACGAATTTCACAAATGTCTAAATATACGAACCATACCATACTAATTGGCCCAGTAGGTCACATGCTAATTTTCAGCCCGATACATGCAAAACTGACGGAGACGTGGGTGCACATGTAAAACATAGAACGAACTGTTTTATAATATAGATCGTAGGCTGGTGTGAGTAATACAATTACACTTGGAACCAATTCATTATAGTCCTCCAAACATCCTCCAACTGTACTCAATGTGAAGTAGGGGCATCAGTGTTAATGTTAGCATGAATTACAGTATATAACCACAAGATAAGTGTTGCTCAGATGCATGGGAATTATTTAGATAAAGTTCAATTGTTTATACTTTGAATGTTTGATACTCACACAAATATGTGCACAACAAATAATGTTAAAAGAACCTCTGCAGTTATATTTCTCAGCAGTCTTTGTATACAGACTCAGTCACGCACAAACTGTTCTTTCGCAGCATATCACACCTACTTATAAATTTGAGACCACAAAAAAATATATTTCTTTATGGCAAAATCACTCATCACCAAAAACAGAAGTTTGTACTGTAAAAAATGTATAACAAATTATTATCACGTTTACATTAAAACATGTCATTTAAAATGCTATGCTATTTACCAATGTGAATGACCGCTAAAACAGCTTGTCGCTGAACCTGTGATTGTAAACTGTGACGGTTGTGCGACATGATGCCCGATCCGAACCCCTAGGTTTGTAATCTTCCTTTCATCTTCCTTATATATATATATATATATATATATATATATATACGGAAGATGAAATATATATATATATATAAGGAAGATGAAAGGAAGATTACAAACTCAGGGGTGCTACGCGCGTTACTTTGGTAGAGCAGAAGAGAAGATGGGATCCTCTGAAAGCTGTCATAAAAGCGAAATCGGATCATGAAATAGCAAAAGTCCTGCTTGATACGTAACTACTAACGTAAGTTGGCATTCCAGCTGATTGCTGCGCTTTTGGCCGGCGTTGGGCTTACCATTTGTGCACTTTGTTTTCACGTAGTTCCAAGTTCTGATGTTTTAAGATGTATATAACATATATAAATATTAATGTTTAATACTAATATATTTATTTCATTTATATATAGAAAATGTCCCGTTCGGGCATCATCTCGCACAACCGTCACTGTTAACACTCACAGGCTCAGCGACGGGTGCTGCTAGAGTTATTGTGGGTCATTTATATATATATATTCTTCATTTCAGCATATCTCTGCTATCTCAGCTCATGGTCCCACGATATGCTGCTCTGTCTGCCGTTTGTCTCCCTGCTCTCACGATGTCGTCTTTCAGCCAGTCGCTGATGTCCGTCTCCCATCTTCTCCTTGGTCTTCCCCTTCCTCCCTTTCCCTCCACTTTGCCTTCTAGGACAGTTTCCTCTAAGGAATTATGTCTTTTTATGTGTCCAAAATAACTCAGTTTTAGTCCTTTTATGTTCACTAGTTGGCAGTTCTTTATGTCTAATTTGTTTAAGGATCTCTGCATTGGTTGTTCTTGTTATCCATGGCACTCTTAGGACTTTTCTGTAGCATATATATATATATATATATATATATATATATATATATATATATATATATATATATATATTGGTGTGTCGTTTTCTAGCATCACTTTGACTTCGAAATGTTCAATTTCAGACTTTGTATTTCACTTTCATCAGCTAACTCCTGCAGCATTTTTTGTAGTTCTTGCGGTATAGTAGCGCATATGTTTACGTCGTCGGCGAAACGAAGATGACTGAGATATTGTCTGTCTATCCTTAAGCCATTGGTTTCCCATGACAGTCTTCCCGATATGCTTTCGAGTGTTGCTTGTGCGAAATAGTGTCACCTTGTCGTACTCCTGTCTTGATGTTGCTGCTTCTTTGTGTAAGTGGACTGTCATCGAACTGGTGGTGTAGATGTCTTTTAGGAGTTCGATGTACCCTCTTCTACAGCCTGCTCTTGAAGCTAGGTCAGTATTGTTTGAGTGTGCACCGAGTAGAAGCTTTCTCGTAGTCGACGAACGCAGTGCAGAGCGGGGTATTATATTCTCGTCATCTCTCCATCAGTTGGTTTACGACGTGGATGTGATCTGTCGTTGAGTACCTGCTTCTGAATCATGTATGCTCTCGTGGTGGCTTGTCATTGAGTGCCTTCTCTAGCCTATTTGTTAGTTAGTTAGTTACGATAAGAACTTGTATTTCCTTACCGTTGTGTCAACCATTAATATTAATGTTTAATACTGATATAGTTATTGCATTTATATACCTCTCTCCTTGCATTCTAAATTTTAATGTATTGTGGTTTGCATCAACGACTGGAGACGTTGGCCAATTGGGTATATATGTATATTCGTGTTCGTGTGTGTGTGTGTGTATGTGTGTGTGTGTGTGTGTGTGTGTGTGTGTGTGTGTGTGTGTGTGTGTGTGTATGTGTATGTGTGTGTGTGTGTGTGTGTGTGTGTGTGTGTGTGTGTGTGTGTGTGTGTCTGTGTCTGTGTGTATGTGTATGTGTATGTGTATGTGTTTGTGTGTGTGTGTGTGTGTGTGTGTGTTTGTGCGTGTGCGTGTGCGTGTGCGTGTGCGTGTGCGTGTGCGTGTGCGTGTGTGTGTGTTTGTTTGCCGATGTTCGAATGGGATTTTGAATGCGTGCACCTATTCAACGTTAGCATGGACTACAGGACTACGCTGAAATGAAGCAAAACGTTTTTCTAAAAGGTAAATCACAGAGCCGCACTCTTTGCGTGCCATATCATAGGAATGATTGGTGAGCTTCTGCACAAAAAACGAGGTGTGCGATTTCACTTGTCGTATAATGGCGGGACAACTATAGACTTGATGACGTTGACTGCGACAAATCCATGTTCGCGTGCACCTGTTTTAATCGAAGTTGACGTAACTTTTCTTCGTGTCCGTCTGCTCTCTCGGCAGACGTAACATTTAAACAATATAATTATGTGTGTGTGTTTGTGTGTGTGCGTGTTCACCTTATCCTTGTTAATAAACTTGTAAGAGTAATTTATTATAATATGATTAACAACTTACACACTTTAATGGTATACCTTTTATTATCAACAAATACAACAGTATAACAACGTTGTCGTCTACGCAATTGGTCACCCAGGCGAACAGATGCAATACTATTAGCTGCAAAACCCCTTTTCCCAGTTAATTCAACAGTACTTGACGGGTTTGCCAATCACATCGCTGTCCATTGGTTTACAGACGGCCCTGCACATATTTTGATGGCCTCACATATGCCTGCCACAGACAGCTAATGTGATATATTAAATGGTTGGCTTTTTTAATAATGCTTGACATACACAACACAATACGTACGTATTTACTTAGTCACATACATAGTCATCTTTGAAAGGTAGAACGAAATGCATCATTCTGCATACAGCTTGTAAAAACGTCTCACTCGGGCGTCCATCTCATGGTTGTTCTAGCTGTTCTGACAACTTCCTTTTTGCAAGATGTGCACATCCATCTCCATTTTTTTTTGTAAGCATGCCTATGTCTGTATACTACTTGGCAAAAACAGTAAAGACATTTCGCCATTATGGGGTTGTGCAATAGCACTGCAGGAACGCTTGATGTGTCTGCCCAGTCTATTTTAAAAGAGTTCGTCGTGGCTTCATACACAACTGTTTTGGACAGACCGTCCCAATTATTGATAGTTTTGTAGAACAAAACTGTTGGCGTAAACCTGTGTTCTGGCTGGCACCTGAAATCGCGCAGTGTGGACATCCGTGTTGTTGATTGAGCGAACAATGTGGTGTGGCAAAGGAATAGCTGTCTCTGCGTGCAAGGACTTACAACATAATACTAGGCGGCTGATCTTTCTGCGACGCTCTAGAGACTCGCACTTGAGTTCTTTCATCATTAATGCTACGCTGCTTTCCCAACTGTCTTTACTTATTATAAATATTGCCGTCGACGCTGTACTTTCTCTTGTTCTCTTATATATATTTGTGTGTGTGTGTGTGTGTGTGTGTGCGTGAGAGTGTGTGTGAGTGTGTTTGTGTATGTGCGTGTGTGTAAGTGACCGAAGCGGCGCTCGCATATTCGAGGTTTCAGCGAACCATGGTGAAATGTTTCGTGACTAAACAATTATATTTATGTTTCGAATACCTTTTATATGTAAAATTGAAAGGTGCTTCGGCATCACAGTTCACCGTAGACCAGCGTTAGGAGAAATACATTAGAATGGGCTTTATTATATTATCTTTCTTGTGTCTTTCTTCAGGAGTAGGTACTTGATCTCTATACGGTTTCAGTCTGAAGAAACATAGTTCCTTAGTATAAACACACTATTCTATATTGGCCACCAATACTGATCTGTAGACATTACTTGAATTTCCCTGGATGTTTAAATAATATAATTATTAATATATTAAACTATGTGATACATTGGATATATATTATAACCAACGAACACCCCTTCTCAGAAATTGGCAATTCTACCATACATGCGTGAACACGTTCTTTCCATGCAGACAACTTTAAGCAACAAGTAGTGATACAAAGGGATGTGTGCGTGTAAATGTGTAATGTACCTAAATGGTTCCAACGAAGATGCGCTGAATCGCTACTTCAGAAGTTACTAGGTGTGACGGCAACCTTTTCATCCGTAGGAATGGACATGACCCACAATAACTCTAGCACCACCGCGTCGTTCTAAGCATAGTTATAATGCATTTACTCTACTCTTCTAGAGGCGGAGTAAATCGTTCGTCACCAACTAATTACAGTAATTATTATTAGATGTTGTATGTCATTTGGTGGAAGTTCGTTCACTCAACGTTGCTCCAGATCACTCCGTTGTGTGAATGAATACATGGCTATATATATAGTGGTTGATAATGGTGTCCGCAAATAGTCTTCGCATATTAAATGCAGCGTTTCTGAATTCTACCCAGAGAAGTCGAGATGGTATACGATTGAATACGTTTGCCAGTGAGTAAAGTGTAAATTGCTTTTAGCAGTCACAAGGAATGGATGCTGCGCTATATAAGAACTTTCCTTTACTTTGTTACTCTTTTACATCAACATATTACTATATTGGCGTCATCAATACACATCATAATATATATAGATACATATATATATATATATATACATATATATATATATATACATATATATATATATGTATGTATATATATACATATATATATATGTATATATATATATATACATATATATATATGTATATATATATATATATACATATATATATGTATATATATACATATATATATATGTATATATATATAAATATATATATATATATATACATATATAGGCAACTACTCAACTTGTCAACTCATATAAGTACATCATTGTAAATAACAATATTTTTACAAATACATCGCCAAGTATTCAATCAGAAGCCAATGTTCCAAGAACGCGAAAGGACATGGAAAGTGGACATCCATCAGCACTTCGCACGGTATACTTACTCGTTAGCGTATTAATATGTGGATACCCACACACATGAGACGATGATTGCCTTGACGAATATTTAATCAGTAGTTTGATAATCCATTCCGGTACACTTTCAAAGGGAAGATGAAAAGGCACATCCATAAATATGGATACATCTGCATCTACAGATGTATCTACACCTACAGATGTATCTATGACAGGGATGAGTGAAAGCCGCCAGGAAGCTCGACCCCCGATGAGTCATATCTTTAACGCCAAAACAAACGCCAGAGTAGGCACAAAGAACGTTCGAACGCTCTTTCAGAGCGGGCGGATGGAGCAATTGCTGAAGGAAATTAAGGCTTACCATCTAGATATTCTAGGCGTAAGCGAGATGAGATGGACAGGACAGGGACGCTACAACAGCGGAGATAAAACTGTACTCTACTCCGGAAATGAAGATCACCACGTCCATTGAGTTGGCATCATCCTGAATAAGGATGCTACAAAAGCACTGAAAGGCTGGAAGCCAGTCAGTGAACGCATAATCACAGCGAGGTTCAACACCAGACATGTCAAAGTCACCGTAGTGCAAGTATATGCCCCAACCGAAGTCGCCACAGACGAGAAAAGGGACACCTTTTATGACCAACTCCAGAACGTGCTTGACAACATACCAAGCATTGACATAAAAGTGGTGGTAGGAGACTTTAACGCGAAGCTGGATGGAGACAGAAGATAAATGTATACTACGGTTGGACCTCACGGTTCAGCTGGAAATAACGGTGAACGATTGCTCTCGATGAGCACCGCCAGTAGTATCAGCATTGGCAACACCTTCTTCAAACATAAACGCATTCACAAGAAAACCTGGATCTCACCAGATGGCAATACATCGAATGAGATTGATTACATCTGCATTAGTAGTAGATGGCGTAGATCTCTACAGGACGTCCGAACCTACAGAGGGATAGATGTTAGCTCTGACCACAACCTTGTGATTGGTAAGATCCGCTTGAAGTTAAAGAGAGTCAAGACGGTGAAGACGGTCAGGCCATATGCGACAGATAACTTAAAGAACACAGACACATCAAAAAAATTCTACGAGGAAACTAAGAACAGATTCCAAGCGCTACAACACTCAACCGACATAGAAGAACAATGGCAGCTATTCCTTCAAGCCGTAAAGGAGAGTGCGAATGTAGTGTTAGGAAGGAGAAGAGGGTCCAACAGAGAACTGTGGATTACTGGAGACTCGTGGAAACTGATTGATAAAAGGAAGGATATGAAGATCAGAAGAGATAAAGCAGCTAGAAACCTCCAACAATGGAGCTCATCAGATGAGGAATACAGGAAACTGGACAAAGAAGTAAAAAAGAGCTGTAGGACGGATTAGAGGAAATGGTTAGAAGAGAAAGGTAAAGAAGCACAAACAGCAGCAGAACGGAATGACTCGAAAACGCTGTATAGGATTGTGAGAGAGCTAACTAGCGCGAAAAGCAATTCCAACATACCAATAAAAGACAAAGATGGCAGAGTGCTTCTAACAAGCGAGGAACAAGCCACGAGGTGGATTGAACACTTCCGAGAAGTACTAAATCAACCAACACCTACCCCACTCTTCAATTTCGAACAGGAACCAAACACAAAAGAGCTTGATGTCATCACCAATGATATCACCAGGGCAGAAGTCTCCAAAGCCATCGATAGCCTCAAGAACAGCAAGGCAGCGGGCCTTGATGAAGTATCGGCCGAACTAATGAAACATGGTAAGGACGGGGTTGTAGACGAGTTAACCTACTTGTTCAATCTGATCTGATCTGAGGAGGAAGTTCCTGATGATTAGAGACGAGGAATGATCGCGACGTTACCAAAGAACGGAGCGATTTCAATAACTGGCGAGGAATAACGTTGATGTCAGTACCTGGAAAAGTGTTCTGCAGTGTGATCCTAAACCGGCTGAAGAGAGCAGTTGACCAACACCTCCGGATTTTCGAAGAGGAAGGTCATGCTGTGAGCAGATCTTCACATTGCGAAACATCATCGAACAAAGCAGAGAGTTCCAGATACCTCTTTTAGTCAATTTCATTGACTTTTAGAAGGCTTTTGACAGTGTCCACAGAAATTCGCTATGGCAAATCCTGATGCTATACGGCATACCAAGCAAATATATAGACATTTTCAAATCGCTATACCGAAACACCAACTGCTGTATCAAGACCAACGATGAACAGACATGTTCGCTATAGAGACAGGTGTACGTCAAGGTTGCATCCTGTCCCCATTCCTCTTTGTTGTTGTTATCGACTTCATCATGAGGAAAACGATGAAAGAGCCGAACTTTGGTGTTAAATGGATAAATAATAGCTTGACAGACCTTGACTTTGCCGATGATATTGCACTGCTCATTGACACGCCGGAGATTCTGCAAGAGATGACCAATAATTTAAACGAAAATGGAGAGATGGTAGTATTACGAATCAGCTATGGGAAGACAAAAACATTGTCAGTTGGTGATGGATCTGACCCCCACATTGTGATCGGTCAGCAAGAGTTGCAATACGTCGAGAACTTCCCTTACCTTGGAAGCTACATCTCTAGGAAAGCGACGCGGAAGTAGATGTACGAGCGAGGATAGGCAAGGCATCAGCAGTGTTCCAAAGACTACGTCCAATATGGTCCGGTAACACCATCAGAAAGGACATAAAACTACGGCTTTACATGTCAATCGTAATTCCAACAGCGATATATGCCTGTGAAACGTGCAAGAATACGGCGAGGATATAAAAAACTAGACATATTTCATCGACGATGTCTCCGGTTTATATTGGGCATATCGTGGAGAGAGCACATCACCAATGAAGAAGTGATGAGGAGGGCAGGGCTGGATAGCCTGCATGACATAGTTAAGTCTCGACGACGAAGACTAGCGGGACATATCCTACACATACCAAGAGAGAACAGCACATATAGCAATGGAATGGGTGCCTAAAGGTAGAAACAGAAGGCGAGGAAGGCCGACTAAGACCTGGCATAAGAGATTTAAAGAAGATCTGGCAGAAATGGAAATCACCTGGAATGAGGCCAAAGAAATTGCGAAAGACCGTAGTAGATGGAGAAAGCTCGTCGCCCGATGTCCCAAAAGGAACAGGGGGAACTAAGTCTAAGTCTAAAGTTTGATAATCTCCACAGTCCTCGCGTACATGTCATAATTTAAAACTCAGGGAAATACGTCAGAATTGTTTTCATAATTATTTGTTAACACAAAGACAGAAGTCAACTAAAAAAATTGAGCTGCGCACACTATGCATTGGAGACTGTTTGGTCACTGTAACTCAGAATGTACGGAATCTTGGTGTACAGTTCGATACCGAGATGAAGATGGAGACGCACGTGACTGCTGTCTGTAAATCTGCAATTTTCCATCTCCGAAATATTGCAAGAATAAGACGTTATCTAACACCTGCAGCGACAGAACAAGTCATACATGCGTTTGTTACCAGCAGACTTGACGTTGGCAATGCATTACTCCACCGACTGCCTGTGAAACAACTAGAACGGTTGCAGAGAGTACAGAACTGGGCGGCCCGCCTTGTCGACGGCGCCAGGAAGTCATGTCACACCTCTATTGATCAAGCTGCACTGGCTGCCAATAGCAGTTAGAATAGAGTATAAGATACTTCTACTCACGCACCGAGCACTGACTGGCTGTGCACCACAGTATATCACCAAATGTTTGAGCAGACGTCAGCCAACTCGATTGTTGCGTTCCAGTGAACAAAATCATTTATGTGTACCACGTGCAACACGTCGCTGGGGTGATAGATCATTTTGCATGGCAGCCCCAACACTATGGAATTTGCTGCCGCAAAAGCTGACTGCAACAACAATGACACACACTGATTTTAAATCAAACATTAAGACTTACCTGTTTTCCCGACCATTCTGTACGATTGTTGGAACGGCGCAATATAAATGTCACGATTTGAACACATTGAACACTGCTTATCGATTTTTAAATTGGCTAACCCTTGATGGGCCTCAGTGCTTGCTTTCCAAGGAGTTACCTTATTATTATTATAATTAAATAATATCAGAAAATTCTCAGATAAAGAATTTCTAAGAAACCGTTCCATAAACCACTGGATCGAGAATTCGATCCGCTATCAAGTAGCATGCGTGGATCCAACATCAGAAAGTAAAAATACATGTGACCTTTTGTTCCATTATAAGTTCAACCATTGTGCTCAATTATAGTCACACAAGATTCGACAATTGTTTTTGAAACAAAATATACTTCCTTATGGTGAATTATTAATTGCACCAATAAATATTGGGGGCTAATCTTATCTCTAGCCCCACCAACAACCATTACGCAGGAAAATGCACAACCATTCTATAAATAGAGGGGGCTAATCTTATCTCCAGCCCCCGTCCTCAAATCTTGGGGGTCACCCATCCGCAGTTCCCCTTCCCGGTCCCGGCGCCTTAAAAACAAGTGCAGTGTAAGACCTACATTAACGCTATGTGTGTTGTCTGAATTCGGTAACCTACTTTTTTTGTTGACGTACATAGCTACGCAAAAGACTCCGAAGAGAAAAGCGTTTTATTAGCATGCAATGTACGTGTTGGCTCTCACCCAAAGGAAATATAGCAGATGCGTGACATAGAGAGATTTTATTTGACTTAAATGCTTAAGCCAATTTGTCACTTTGCTGTCCTCCTGGATGATACATCCCGCCGTCTTGTCTTATTTATAACAAACTGCCCTGTTGTTACCTGCAGGAATCCAAAGTCATATTTTATTTGTTCACGCCATCTCATCAATGCACTCACTCTTCTTCTTTGTCTGAAACGTCTAGCTTGAAAGCTTGGACAACGATGTTTTCTCTTGGTGTAAGGCAGGCATGTCCAGGCCACCAGAGTCGTCTGTACCTGATGGAGTCTCAGATGACGTCAGTGGTGAATATGTCTTACCTGACGTGGCAATTGTTTAATCTGGTTGCCCGTAGGCATTTATCTGACAAATGTCAGTGTTTAACCTGTTTCTTGCATTAAAGATATTTACTAGCAACATTAAATAAAAATGAGTATCTCGCTAGGAAATCGGCTAGATGCCTCTCTAAATGCCCTGAAAATTGCTGTTTGTACGGAACAGAAAGAACAATATTGCAAACCGTCTCATATTAGCAATACAAGTATAGTTGCGTGCGCATACACAGTTTCTTTGTTATTGGGAGGAGGACACATTTAGAAATGTCAAATTCCATTTGCCGTTTGTCAGACCATGTTTGGAGTTGGATCAGGTCAGTTTAAAAAAATACGTGGTCGGTTTCGGAGGTGATTTTTCGATATATAATGCTGTCGTCTGCACAGACGTGCGTATGTGAGATTGGATGTTTTCTTTTATGTCATTTATGTAGAGTAAGAAGAGGACTTGTCCTAGGACTGAGCCCTGTGGAACACCAGATGTATCATATGTTGTATCTGATAGAACTCCAATTACCCAGACTCTCTGTTTGCGGTTTGACAGAAGTGATTTGATCAAATTTTGTGTGGTTCGCCTTACAAACACAATCTACATTTTGATCATTTCAATAGTAATAATAATAACAATAGCAACATTATTAACAATAACAACAATAATAACAATACTAATGTGACAAGTCGCTGATGGCGCCAACTCCATTATTAGAGCGAGTGGTTTGGCACCAGCTAATGCAGCGCCCCGGTGAGTTATTGTAGATTGAGCGCATTGGTTCTGTGAGTCCACGACAACAGTTTATCAGTGATCAGTAATTATGTGTGGGATAGTTGACTTCACCTGGAATATAAATCCGGTAGAAGGGACCAACGGGTTTAGTATCTTTTTTCGAAATACACAGTTACATTGGTGTGATCGCATGGCCCAAGTTTCGAAACGGCAGGAAATGGATTCGAACGAAGATACACTCAGGAACTTGAACGTGAAAATGATTGTCACATACAACTTCTTGGGATTGGCGAACGACACTGTTGCTGTACATAACCTTTTTAAAGAATTACTGATCAGACTCAAAGACAGAACTTAGAAACGTCGTCGTCGACTTACGAAAAACAATTGCTACCATCGACCGCACCGCATGCAGAGAACTACGTCAACACAGTAATTTATCTGACTAGTTTAAGTTTGAAGTGTTTGCTTTGATATATCAGGTGTGAAGCAGCGAAACGGAGCGACCACTCGAGTAAATGGCAGACGGCAACAAAACGTCGTCAACACAGTGATTGAAGCGTCTTTTTAAATAAGATTTTTTTACTCCTTTACAGAGTATGCTTTGATATGAAACAGCGGGGCTGAACGACCAATGACGTAAGTGCGAGGCGGTGATAGGCACAGAATAATCTTTTTGATAAAAAAGATATTGGGCGATTTCACATATTCAAATGAAACTTATTTCAGCTGATTTGTCTGGCTGTTTGCCACTAGATGTTCAAGATTAATGAATCAGTGTGGTTTTCTCATTAACGTTTAGATTGTTCGCATTTGGCACATCTCCTTTTATACTTCCTGGTGACTAAGCTGGAAGAATTATAGTTTCTGCTACCAACGAAGTTCTATGCATTTTGTTGTATTTGATATTAACATTGTATATACTTCTTCGCCATGTCAGAAATATTCTCATATATTTTCATTAGGGAATTTTGATTTAAGACTACTGCAGAAACCGTTTGAACGAAATAGTGTTCCTGTCCATGAAAATGAGTGTCTAACAGAAATGTGTGTTTTTTTAACTATCGTTTTTTTTGACAATTTATCGCTATATATGTCGTATTTTTCTTCTACTTCCGCGATACACTGGGGATTTTGTTACGTCACATCTAGATTCCGCGGCACGCCGATTGAGAAGCACTTGTTTAAAACATTAATACAGTATACACGCACCAAGGACATTCGAATAATGTCTACAATTCGGTGTTGATGATAAATATTGCATTGATACTTAAAAACTATGTTTATTTAGACCGAAACCGTGTAGAGATCAATTATTTTCTCCAGTAGAACGTCAATGAGATTATGTAATTATATCCCCACTATTCTATAGCTCACTCTGCTGGCGTATGATAATCTATATTATCGTTGCAACTTACACCCTTACACATAAGATTCAATCAAAACATAAAGCGAGTTGTCTGACAACGAAATATGTTCTACAACGAACTGCTGAAACTTATTACGTACGGTAATGCGAATGACATGCTTACCAGAAAAAGACAGTGTCAGCAGTGTGTGACGTAGTTAAATCTGAATAGAAAGTTAAAGGTAGTACCGATTTGTTGAAAGTAATTGCTGAATTCGAATGTTTTAACTGAGGGAATCACTCATCTCTTACAGGCGTGACATGACACCCGCATGCCCCCACCTTTTGTTGTTTACCGACACAACGTTCTGCTGTTATTAATTTGTCTGTATGCCTTTTTTGAATATAGTTTTGTTAAACACCCGACCAACTCAACTCCGTCCAGTATACACCGTTCTTGGATTATGTATGTGTTTTGGAGGATGGTGTCTTTTCGACAACGAGGTTGCAGACGCGGTTGGCCCAATGTAAGGTGAACCTCCCTCTTGGTGTGTTTCGTTTTCAAACACACTGTTACCTTTATAAGTGAACTTATTTGTGTGGCTAGCGTTTCATACTCACGGTGATGTCATCTCATTGTTATCAAATAGTTTACCACTATTGGTCAACTTAAAACAAAGCTTAATTACATGTACTCATGAACGAAGCTGAATGGCATCGGTTATAAGGAGTGTTGAACATTGTCCATTCAGTACATATAATCGAATTGCAGTGGACGTTATCTCCATACACTGTATGAACATATGCGTATCATGATGTGCCTGCTCATAATATTGGCCGCGCGTGGCATGGGGTCGTGATCAACAATATCACACTGTAATGTTTCATCTAATTTATTTTAACGTGCGTGTTATATATTATACTGTGTGAACTTGGGTTGATCTTGCTTTCCCTATAAATATAATAATTTCGCTGTTTTCCCATTCCGTTGGATACTGTAACATTTGTACGGTATTTATGCTGATCCTGTGGTTCGACTTTCACGACCCTACGTCATAATCAAACTTATTTAAGATACGTCACTGTCAGTATTTCATAATCGTCCACATGGATGACATAAACACTGCTGTGTGAAGCATTACTCATATGTGCGAGCATGCGAGCGAGTGTCTGTATGTGTGCTCGTGTGATGTGTGTGATGTGTGTGATGTGTGTGATGTGTGTGATGTGTGTGATGTGTGTGATGTGTGTGATGTGTGTGATGTGTGTGTGTGTGTGTGTGTGTGTGTGTGTGTGATGTGTGTGATGTGTGTGATGTGTGTGATGTGTGTGATGTGTGTGATGTGTGTGATGTGTGTGATGTGTGTGATGTGTGTGTGTGTGTGTGTGTGTGTGATGTGTGTGATGTGTGTGATGTGTGTGATGTGTGTGATGTGTGTGATGTATGTGATGTGTGTGTGATGTGTGAGGTTTGTGTGTGTGTGTGTGTATGTGCGTGTGTGTGTGTGCGCGCGCGCGTGTGTGATGTGTGTATGTGTGTTTTGGGTGCGTGTTTGCGTGCGTATGCTCATCGTGGAAAGTTTCACGAATATCACAAGACCGAAATTCCTAGAAACATTTATGATGAAACATATTTGTTTCTATCAAAATTTCCCTCGTGATTTGTATTTTATTAACGGTATGACGCTACCCGCGAATAGGCATGTTTTACAACTGTATTTAAGCTGTCTACACGTGAATCAAGAATTATTTTAATCGCGTGCATCATTATTAAATATTATAACGTACACTTCCCATATTTGATTGTATGTCCCATGCGTATTGGTTAACGGTATGTTAAGCTAAAACCAGGCCTTTGAAATAGATATGGTTTTTCTTCAAAGCTTAGGTTGTTATTCTTACTGTAAACATTTTCGCGTGTAAAACATGCATGGCACCTGAAATATCATATTTGTAATACCGTTGCCTGGAGACTTTCTAACTTCTCTCCTAAATGTAAAAACAGACTGAACATAACTTTTTTGAAATGTCAAGCAAATGTCTACCGATCAATTAATTCCCCAACCAATCAATCTATTACTGCCCATTGTCCCAAACTGGCACTGACCCAAGAAAAAGCACGACGAAAAACACGGAGTACGCGCTAAAGCAGCCACACCTGTCATCGTTTCAACTCAGACAAAAGGAGAGTTTCTTTCTCTTGTTTCGCTCTGCGATTGCAGGAGCTCCTGGTATCTTATTCAAATAATAGTGTTTTCACGCTGCGTTATATATTACACATTTACCACTAGAAAATGTACTTTATTTCACACTTTCGGCTTTAATTTCGCTGTAGAGACAATTAATCCAGTAGAAATTGACACAGTGTTGACCAAATCCAGACATTTTAGTTAAAAAGCAAATTTTTGTTTTAAGATGTCCAGCTGGGAAAGAATCCAACCAAAATCAAACATGGCAAACCTAAATTTTTTCTAGAAAAACATACATAAACTGTCAATTGAATATGTTCTTGTTTTGTAAGATTTTATTGGTGGTTGCTGTCCATACATAGAAGCCAGTAAATTCAATACATATGGTATGGAAAGCCAAACACGACATTTGATTACAATTTTGTTGCCAAGGAGTAACGATATATATATTGGTTGATTTATTTGTGAGACATAGGCGTCAGTAGTAGTCGTGTCGCTTTTGCCCCAGTGCAAAACGATTAATCATAAACATCAAAGGAACGTCTACTTATAAAATTCATCTTATGACCCCGACTAATTTTTTCATAAGTTTTGATCCGTACTTATAAAAAAGGACATCAAAGGACGTCGGCACTTTTTCCTAAGTTTTGATCCATACTTATAAAATATCCTCTTATCTTCTTACTTATAAAAACCCTAATTACCCTTTGATTGACAGGTGTCAACTTCCCCGCTGGAGCCGCCCTCTAGCGGCTATGTGGCGTCTAATCAGGCTTAATGTTTAATGACTTAATGACGTAAAGACCTGTTCTAAGTAATTAACAACATTGATTACCCTAATTAAACTTAATGCTTAGTCAGTAGGTCAGTAAGTCAGTAGGACAGTACTTTTGAGTGACAGCTGTCTTCTGGAGGTCCCCTCTAGCGGCTCCTATGGTGTCCTAGCGGTTGTGTAGGTACTTAGAGGCGGTGTGGCCAGTAGCGGAGTGACAGCGGTATGGAGTCTCCTATACATTTCGGAGGGTCGGTGTCGTTCCTGTCGAATATGTATCCGTGTCGAATCGCGGCGTACGGTCAGGCCTTACGGTCCGTAGAGCACGCTTATCAGTATAGAAAAGCGATGTTTAACGAAGACGTCGAAGGGGCCGAATCCATCAAACAGTCGTGGTCGGCCTACATCGCAAAACGACGAAGTTGGGAAATCGTGAAAAAGAGAACGGGTGACGAATGGAACGCCGTTAGGGTCGAGTGCATGAAGAGCGTGTTGATGGCTAAGTTCGGCGGGACAGAGAAGTTGAAAGACGCCCTATTGGCTACGGTAAAAGCCGAACTAGTGGAGTGGGTACCGTCGTGCGAGGGCTTCTGGGGTACGAAACTCGGAGGCAGGGAGGGGCAAAATATGCTCGGTAAATTATTGATGGAGGTGCGCGAAGCGTATAGACGAAACGAATAAAAAGTCATCGTTCGTCCCCGCACGCGCCAATCGTGAATATGTGCGCGCCGTTGAAGCATCCCTTTACGTGTATAGTGGCCGGCCCCACGGGGTGCGGTAAGACTACTTTCGTCGCTCTCCTAATACAGCACGCTGACAATATGATCGAGCAGCCGCCGGAGAAATTCCTATGGTGCTACGGCCAGTGGCAATCCGCCTACGCCTCTATGCTAGCCAAAATAGAATTCGTAGACGGCCTACCGGAACCGAAGCGTTTAGACGCGGAAACGAGGACGCTTCTAGTACTCGATGACCTCATGGAGGAAACCGATAGCAGGGTCACGACCCTTTTTACAAAAAAAAAGCCATCACTGTAACACGTCCGTCGTACAACTGCTGCAGAATATTTTTCCAAAAGGGAAAGAAAACCGCACAATTAGTCTAAACGGCCAATACATGGTGCTATTCAAGAGCCCCCGGGACGCCGGACAAGTAGGTCACCTAGCAAAACAAATGTATCCGGGCAAGGTCAACTACATGCTCGAGGCCTTCAAAGACGCCACGTCAGCGGCGGCGTACGGTTATCTCCTCGTAGACCTGAAACAGGAAACGGAGGAAGACATGCGCCTGCGCACGTGCATTTTCCCAGACGACCGCCTCCAGTACGTCTACATCAGGAAGTGACTATAAAAAGAGGGGGGCGTCACCGCGCTCGTCATTCGGTTTAAGGATGACGGACCACGTGAAAAGACATATCCTGGCCCTGCAGATGCTGAGTAGATATAAGAGGAACATCGAGCTGCGAAAAGCCGTACTCGCCCACGCGAACTCCGACCTCATCTGTAGTCTGAGCGATTGCGCTTACAACATTCTGAAAGGGAACGTGAAACTATCGAAGAAGCAGAAAAGAGTACTGCTAAAATACAGGAACCACTTGCATAAGGTAGCGGACAAAAGAGTACCCGTCAGACATAGGCGGGCCATCCTGCAAACAGGAGCGGTGGTCTTCTGACGGCGCTCCTAGCACCGTTAGCGAGCACCGTCTTCCTCCCCCTGCTCAGACAGGTTATCGGGGGAAGAAGATGCAGCACGCGAAGAAGATGGCGTTGGTCGAACCGCGGTTGGTGGAGAGCCTCTTGCCGCTCATCGACCAGCCGCCAAGCACGACCCGATCACGTGCAATGAGTAGCCTGGACAGCGACATGAAGGATGTTCTAGACCGGTCGGAGTTATCCGAACACGATAAGGTGGCGTCGTACAATAAACTGCTGAGTCGTTACAACGCGCTAGAGGCGGCTCGAGCGGCGCAACCGGTACGCGTGTCGGTGGTGAACAACGAGACGGCAGCGGCGCCACCGGTTGAGGAGGCAGAGCCTCCCTTGAACGCTATAGAACGCGAGATCGTGGACAGCGTGCCGAAAACTCTGAAAGGAAAAGCCAGCCGCCTTATCGCGAAAATGAAAACCGATCTGTTGTGTCGATGGCACGCCCGCGGCGAGTTCGTGTACGACGGTAAAACTCTTGCGGGCAGCAACATGGTCGACCTCGTGAACGATCTCATGCGAACGCGAAAGAAGATGGCGCCATCCGTAGGGTGGAAAGCGTTCGGGGAGCGTATGAGGGGTCTGAACATTCCTATGGAGTTCGTCGGTAACCCCCGGTATCGAACGCACATGCAGCAGCAGTCGAAGCGGCTAGAAGAGGCGGCGACGACGCCGGGTAAACGCAGTCGTCTCGGAGCGACGTGGATGCAGCAACACCGGCGGCTAGCTGAAAAAGAGACGGACCGGCGGCTAGCTGTAAAAGAGACGGGTAGAAAACGGCGTAGCAGAGTCTTGGAGTCGGCGTGGGAGAAGTATTAAAGAGCGATGAGCCCTCGAAGGTCGGTAATCGTCATCCTCGTCATCGCCGTAACGGCCGTCGCTCTCTATATGTGTATATTAGCCTTCGTCAATCGCGATCGTTTATCGTCATCATGGTGTCCGGGCGGCCTCGTCGTCGCGCAAAACGAAAGCGTCGAACTCAACGAGACGACGACGACCGCCTGAAGCGCGTCTATCACGATCCGGAACAGGCGGGCAGTTACGGCGGCGTCAACGCGTTGCATAGGGGGGCGGCCGTAATGCGCAAACCGATCGTCAAGCGGTGGCTAGCGTCTCAGGATACGTATACCATTCACAACCCGGTTAAATGACATTTCAAACGACGCTGCGTTATCGTAGGCGGTCGAAACCAGCAGTGGCTAGCGGATTTGGTCGACGTGGCTACACTGATAAAACACAACGACGGCATAACGTTCCTATTGACGGTTATCGACGTCTTCTCGAAGCGGGCGTGGTGCGTCCCGTTGAAGAGTAAATCCGGCCAGGCGCTCGTCGCGGCCTTCGAGACCCTGCTGCAGGAGGAACAACCGCCGAACGCGCTGCAGACCGATAAGGGGACGGAGAATTTCTCAACAGACCCCTACAGAAACTCTTGAAGGACTACGGCGTCCACCATTTCGTGACGCATAACGAGGAGACTAAAGCGAGTGTCGTGGAGCGGTTCAATCGGACGTTGAAGACGCGCATGTGGCGGTATTTTACGAAACATCAGACGCTGCGATACGTAGAACCGTTGACGCAATTCGTACGGTCGTACAACAACGCCTACCATCGAGGCATCGGTAGGACACCGGCGAGCGTTAACGCCGCGAATCAGGAGAGCGTATGGCAACGGCTGTACGGCGGCGACGGCGGCGGCAGCAAACCGAAACTGCGAGAGGGAGACCGCGTACGCATCAGCAAGGCGAAGGGTCGGTTCAAAAAAGGGTACATGGCTAACTGGAGCGAAGAGCTCTTCACCGTCGTAGAAGCACACCCGTCCGAGCCGCCCGTGTATCGACTGGAGGACGACGCCGGGACGCCGCTAGACGGCACCTTCTACGAATCGGAACTGCAACGCGTAGTCGTCCCGATGGAAACACTGTATCGCATGGAGGCCGTTCTACAGCGTCGTCGTAACGGGGGCGCTGCGGAGGTGCTCGTGAAATGGAGCGGCTATCCAGCTTCGTTCAACAGCTGGATCGACGCCAAGGCGCTAGTGGACTATAAAGGGTTGGAGGAGGACGTCGGACGGTAGTAGTAGTCATGTCGTGGACGCGACACTGGATATACTGTCGACTACACGAGGTAGGTTGCGACGAATATAAAGGAGGGCGCTGCACAACGAGAGCGCAGTGGCGCTACGATGATCGACGAGGGGACAGCCGTCGCCGCAGACTGCTTCAACGTCGACGTAACAACAACCGCAGACTGCGTCGACGCTACCGAGTCTACCACTCCCTCCGTCCGCGAACACGTTCCATGTCATTTCTGCGGGAACGAATGCCCTAAAGCCGAGATCATCTTCCTGTGCCAGATCGTCGTCCTGTACGCGGTTATCGTCGTGAGTATATACAATCTGACGAGAGGTCAGGGCGACTCCAACCTGTGGACGGCGCTGTTGAGTAGCTGTCTCGGTTACCTACTCCCGAGTCCGTCTATGAGTCGGCGCGATGGCGGTATCTTCTGACTTTTACCTGACCCTACAGAGCAACGCGTCTATGAAGGCGCCCCCCGAAAACACGTTGACTCACTACACCACGATTCTGCCGCAACGCATCGTCCTGTCGGGTCAATGGGAGTGCGGCGTAGTAACGCTACAGTACCCGCATACGTGGTACAAAGTGAGAGCCGCGGACGCGTACTTCTAACTGACTTGCGAGGGGGTGGAAAGTGAACCGTTTAGCCGCGACGCGAGGCGGTTTTCCGACTGGGAGACATTCCGCACGGCTTTTACCAAAAAAATCAACGAGCCGCTGACGAAACTGAGCACCGATAAAGCCATGGTCCGCCTGGAGTACAGCCGCATCATTAACCGGATGACGCTAAATCTATCGCCGGGTGTCGAATTTCACTTCACCCATAGGAGCCGTCTGAAGAACGTACTAGGTTTCGAATCGGACGTCGTCGCGAGCCCCCTCATCAGCACCGACGACCTCGGCTCGTATACCGACGCGTACGAAGGTCGGCAAACGGTGGACATGAACGCGGGAGTCGACACCCTCTACGTGTACACCGACTTCGTGGAACCGCTCGTCGTCGGTGACGTGTTTACGCCGCTCCTTCGAGTCGTCTCCGTCTACGGGTCGAACAGACTCAATGCGTCCAATACGTACCTCTGCTGCGGCTACAATTCGAGTCGGTCGAGATCGATATAAGGGACGATATCGGTCAACCGATACCATTCGAGGGGGGGAAACTCGTGACGACGCTTCACATCAGACGCTGTAAATCTAAACTGTTTTGACGACGACGACGCGTAACGCGTACGAAGACTACTACGTTCGACAGGTCGACGGCGCTCTACCTGTCTTCGTCGGCGGTCGAGGGCAGCGGGGACACGGTCTGGGCAATCTCTTCGGGAGCCTGTTTCGAAGCGCTACGCCGATTATCAAGAGAGGCGCCGTGGGGTTGGGGAAGCGCCCTTAATACGGGCGTACGCGTGGCTAACGACTGTCTCGTATTCGTCTGGCTAAAACCGCATTGAACTATATATTCTCGCTTACCGCTTACTGCATGCAAATAAAAAACGATGAAAACGTTGTTTTTGCACGCGGCGTTTAGCGTAGAAGTAGCTCAACGCCGCGCGCTCTTCAACGTACGTCAGCACGGACGAATCTTTCACTTGAAAGCCGCGGTTCCAGCCGACGCCGCTCCGTGGGTCGCGCAGCACGGCTAGGAAGGCGTCCTTGTCGATATCGTTCTGTCGCTTACTCAGTCCCTTCGTGCTTACATTACGGTGGCGCCGAAATAGTAGTACGTTTTACTGCACTGCGCGATGATGCCGTCACCGGACCATTCCTCTTTGAAGAGGCCCGGCGTTCGTTTATCGAACGTGCGACGGCGCGCGCAACAGTCGGCGGGCGCGTCCCACGCGCGTCCGGTGAGACGGCATCGCACGTACGCGTCCGCGTGCGCGTCGCAGCACTCGGCCGGAAACCAGGCGCCGCTTTGACGGAAGTAGTCCTCGCGCAGGGCCGCCGCCACCAGCTCGTCGACGTTGCGGCCCGTGAGGGCTATGTACGCTGAAACGGTGTCCATCGCGCAGTACTCGAACAGGGGACACGGAATGTAGACGGCGATAAAGTCGTAATAGAATTCCAGCATCCTCAGTTTCGCGTACTGATAGACGAAGTAGACGATCTGGATAGGCAGCGCGTAGCGGACGGTGCGCTTGTTCAGCGCCACCTTATACAGGTCGTCGGGGACGACGACGTCGAGCTGCCGGAAGCGCCGGTTGTTGTTGAGCATCGAGGCGCCGGCCGTCTTGCAATATTTTATTTCACGCTGCAGATCGACGCGCGTTATAGTCTTCCCGTAGGAGCTGTTCCCGAGAAGCTAAATCGTGTCGGCGATGATGGCTTTGTCGGTGGGCACCGCATCGCCGAAGCGGCGAAAGCACACGATCGGCACGTAGTCGACCACCTGGTAGACGCGGTCGACGATGAGACCGTGCGCCATATACCACCGTAGGAGGGGCGTCGCGAGTAGGATCTTGGTGCCAAAAAAACTACCCACGATAGTTCGCTGAGGTTGGGTCAGGAGGTGGTGCGCCTCCGCGTAGCGTCGCATAAACGGGCTGAGATCGTCGTTACCGATGCAGACGTTCTTAAAGACGGGCTGCATATCGGCGAAGTTGTCGCGCAGCGCGTCCGGGATGGCGATATCGCACTCCACCAGGCCGAACAGAGCGCCGTCGCGTACGGCCGCCAAGTTCGTCGAGCGCGTGAAGCGACCGCAGGCCCACCGAGACTCGTCGGGCGGCGACGGTGGCGATGGCGGTCGTAGCGCCGACATTCTCACATTTCGACGACGGTGACGAAACGGCGGACGTAGGTCGTGAAGTCGTTCGTCGCGGCGTACAGCTTGGTCGTCGGCTTACCGTTAACGGCGTTCGTCGCCCGACCCGTGCACGTGCAGCCGTGCATGTAGCAGCCGTGAAACTGGTACGCCGTTCGCGTCTCGCAACACCAACCGTCGACCCGGTACTTTCCGATGCTTTTCTCGCGCTCGTTAAGCTGGTGTCGTATGCGCGCCCCCGTCCGCTCGGCATCCCACGTCAGCCACTGCACGGCCATACGGCCGTAGCAGTGCACGCGATCCGTTCGAAAGGCGTTCTCCGCGCGGCGGCGCGTGTACCACATCCGTCGGCATCTATTGCATTATCGCCCATAGATAGAGGGCGTTCACGTCGAATCCGACGATCGAGCGACAAGGCAGCGTCGCGACGAAGAACGGTCTCGCCGGCCTTGTGATGGCGCGCGAAGATGATCGAGGAACCGCCGACGATCTGCGATTGGAGGAGGCGGTGCAGGTCGTTATTCGGTTCGTTGAACAGGGTGAAGTTGATCGACGCCGGCAGATCGTTGAAGAGGTACAGCAGAGTTAGGCCCGGTACGCTGATGGCGTCCTTGAACATGTCGATGCGACGCTGGCGGTAGAACGCGAACTGTTTGTCAACGGCCTCGAGAAACGGCACCACGTCCCTATTGTTATACCACACGAGGAATTCTCGCATCTTCGTCATCCGTTCGTCGCGCCACGCCGTCACGCCAACCTCGTACGCTGCGGCGGAGAGGTATTCCCGTTTCAGGTGGTTGTAGAACGCCTCCCGCGGCGGCAGTTCGGCGTCGTCCAATGTTCGCAATGCGTCGAAATAATCGTAGCGAAAGTAGCCCTTCGTCGCCTCGCAGCCGTACGCCTTCAGAAACCGCTCGTAGCTGACGCCGGGGGCCAGGTAGTTGGTGATGTCGAGAAATTTCAGCGTCGACGTCGTCAGGCACATGTAGTTGTTCTGGCGCTTGATGGTGAACGCCGACGACGTGTGCTGATCAGCGGTCATGAGGAGGGGGTCAAGTACTTCTTGACGACGTTCAAATCGTATTTGCCCGAATTAAAACCGAGGACGGGAAGCTGGCGCAGATAGGTCCACAGGCGCTCGGCGAATGTGGTGTACGATGACGAATTTTTCTCGGGGGCGGCGGCGCGCCGCCATTCGGCGTCGAGCGCGTCGAGGTCCCCGAAGGTCGAGTCGTACAACGGCCGCAGAGCCGCGCACGCCGCCTCCAAAGCGTCGATCAGGCGCCTCGCGAGATCGGCCGAATAACCGTGTCGGTTCAACGTTTTATTAAGCGACGACATATTTTTAAAACAGCATAGCGTTGTATTCAGCATGCGTTCAATAACCGTTAGACAGCACGCTCTGACTATTAAGCAGGCATTATAACTTTGCTCGTATTGTTCGTCTACATAGCTTTTTATTAATGTTCATCACGCATTTAAACAGCGATTTCAACCGTTTAAGTCGGTTTTACGCTTCGAATATTAAGCAGGCATTATAACCGTCTCTTTTCTCGTAATGTTCGTCTCACAAGTCAGCAAGGCCGCTACTCTTCAGCACGTACGAATGAGTAGCCGCCTCCAGGACGGCCCTGTTGACGTAGTCTCGCCAATCGGTGGCGAGTAGCCAGTCGGAGACGAACTGCACGATCGCGATTTCAGCCAGACGATCCGGCTCGATCATGTTCAGATGAGCGTGCATGAGCATTACGAGACTCGTAAAGCACGGTATCAACGATCGACGAAGATGCGCCTCCAGAACGGGTTGGAAGAAGCGCGTGACTATGTCGCCCACTTCGTCGTATAGAGCGGATAGCATCGGTTCGGTCTCCCAGCGCTGTAGCCGCACATGTGCACGTACGGTCATCCTTCGTTCGCCTCGCACGCACCGCAGGCCTGGCGCGCGCGCTCCAGTATCGCTTCGCCGAGTGATTCCGCAAATGCCCCCATCATGTACGACTCCTGGGCCGCGGTCAGTTGGGTAGCCGTTAGCTGAGTCGGCACGATGGGCCCCCGTTGCGCGTTCAGGGCCACCTACGTCGGCAGCTCCGACGACGTCGAAGGGGACGATATATCCACCACTGGGTACAGGCTCGCGTATGAAGGCGGTCCCAAATCTCGGGGGGCGGCGTCGTCGTCAACGCTCGCACGCTTTGCAGCCTCTCCCGGAAACGCTTTGGCGAAGTAGCGCGCGGCCTCTTCCGACATTTCCAAAACGCCCTCCAGTACAGTATCCAGCGCACGATCTCGCGCCTCCGGTTCGTCATACAGCACACAGATTATTATTATTATTAGCGGCGCTCGAATGTTCCAACGCAATTTATTCGCCCGGGCGGTGCTTCCCGCGTAGCCTCTACGAAGGCGCACCTCCCTGGGCGTTTACTTTTCCGCCTTTTCCTACAGCATAAAGCGGTGATTATTATTAACAGCCGCACTATATTAATCGGCTTTCGGCAGGGTGCTTTTCAAAGCACGATACTCATCCGCCGACTCCAACAGGGCCTGTATGAGGGCGTCGGCGAGATAGCGCCTGGCCTGGCGCGCTTCATTAACCGATTTTATAGCGTCCAGTATACGGTGCACGTCCTACAGCATAAAGAAAAAAGCGTCATTAGTCAAATCAATTATCATCATCATCGGTCTTCTTCAACGCACGCACTGTGTATGTCGGTATGCCTTCCCACGAAATCTTACGCACACTGATCTCTACGCGTGTACCTACGAGCGCCAGCAGGTTATCACGCAACGCCTCCTGGTCCAAATAGGCCAGGTAGTCGGCCCCGTACGAAACGAGTTTCGACATGACGTTGTCAAATAAAGTCAGCCACAATTCGTTCTCAACGGTCAGCCCATCCTGTACCATTAGGCGCAACGAAAAAAATGTTTTGGGACGGCCTGGACACCGTGCGAGGGACATATCATAGCGCCGTCTCTGGAGGCGTAAATCTTGCGACGACATCGTGCGCAACCCTCGTACGTGCATTCATCCCTCAATGAAATTGCCTCAATTGTAACGGGCGTTGCAATTTTATAGAGGCCGTCGTTAGCCTCGCTCAACGCCATCACACTCACCGACGAGGGTAGAAATACTACAGCGCCCCTGCTAGGCGGCGGGGCTGGCTCGCTTCTCGCAGCAGGCGTCGCCGCGGCTTCCCGTGCGCTCCCCGGCGCCGCCGCTCCCGCTGCTGCGCCCTCTTGCCTTTCCGAGCCGCCCTGCTGGGTTCCCGTCCCGGTCGAGGGGGCCGTGGCTTTCTTTGCAGCTGGACGCCCGACGACCACAGGCCTGAACGTCTTCTTTTTCGCTCTCTTCCTTGCGCTGCCCTCTACCTCCGCCATTGTGATCTGCAGAACAACGTTAATACAACGAGTGAATACAGAAGTCTACCGCTTTATACAGAAACCTACCGCTTTATACAAGTACACGAGCGCCTAAACACGTGCACCACAAAACTGGCGAGTCTGCCAAGGTTATTAACAATAGACAAAATCAAGCGGTCATGCCAGTGCATTCACCGAAAATCACTTCTTTAGAGCGAAATTTGCCAAAACAACAACACCACATGATTTCCGAATCACGGCTTGTCTTATAAAACGCTTACTTTTACGCATTTAGACTTTCGTTAAATTTTTGAAACACTGCGCAAAACGGTCGTTAACGGCTTACGTAACGCGGCATACGTGACGCGCGTCACGCGTTCGTAGATGAGTCAACAGCTAAAAGTGGCGTAAACAACATTCTTTTCACAAGAGGCGATGTCGTCGGACGAAACTTTTGACGGCGCTGGACGCGCGGAACAACCCCATCGGAAAATCATCATGTACGTCACGTCCTTTTAAACAAACAAAACAACATTTACTCAACTATCCTTTATTTAATGTTTAAACAAATTCCTTTATTGTTTCACAGACCCTACTCAACTATATACATTTCTTTTATAACCCTTTTCTATTCACGGACCATACTCAACATTCCTTATTGTTTTTTTATTCACAAATCACCGGATCTTTTAAACAAAACAATATTTACTCAAATATCCTTTATTTAATGTTTATTGCCTTTCTACGCGAAGTTTCACAGACCCTACTCAACTATATACATTCCTTTCTTTATTGTTTTCTATTCACGGATCACGCTCAACTAAAACCCTTTTCTGTTCGCGGACCATACTCAACTATAATATTCATTGCAGGCCACCCGGAGCACTGTGTAGGGAAGGGACACCGCCACGCGGACGAGCCGCCGTATTGGCGGCTATTGATGAAGCCTCTCCGACTCAACCGCGGGCGCCCCGAGGCCGAGGGGCCCAACGGCTACCGCGAACCCCAAGCGTCGGTTGGCCACGGACACCGCCGCCCTTAGCAAACAGAACATCTGTACGCGCCGTCATGAAAGTGCGCGGCGTCCCGCGGCCTCCACAGCCTACCCGGCCTTGGTGGCAGGATAGTTGGGACGATGAAATCCCAAATGTGACATTACCGCGCGGTGGTTTTAATTTTATTCCACCGTCAAGCCGCCGAATTATTTAGGGGCATCCACCCTTGTCGGACGATGATGACGCCATTGAATCTTGGGAATAAAATATTCAACTTACATAACCGTTCCGTCTGTGCATTTATCCGCGCCACCTAACCGGCAATAAAACAAGGCTGTTTTATGAAACGTTGACTAGCCGGCAGTAAAACAGTCTTGTTTAAACGCTATAATGCTCTGCGCTGAAAATACAACTTACTAGAAAGAAAACAGCCGTCACGACTCACGGCCGCTGCTGGCCAAAGTCCAAACGCACGGTTGGCTCAGCTGGCAGCAGCCGCCGTATCATATTTCATCAACATCGGTTACGCGCGTTCTTATGGCTGTCCATTCGAGTGCTATCGGGGTCCAGCGGCGCAGCGCAGCCGACATTTCAATGGGAACGGCAGAGCCGTCTCATATCTCGTCTGGCAGAGCAGCGTCGTTCGTATTTCAACAACGTCAGCTATTTAATGGTTATATCCGGCTAGCTGCAGAGCTGTCTTTTTATGTCCCAAGAACGACATACATATGGTTATTTAAAGGATATAAGCTTAGGGTGGTTATACAGTGGTTATATGTTTATACAGTGGTTTTACCAACGGATATAAGCTTAGGGTGGTTATACAGTGGTTATATGTTTATACAGTGGTTTTACCGATTCCGCCGATCCATGTAAATGCTTAGAACGCCCGACATTAAAATAAGGACGAAAAACAGTGGTTATATATTTATACAGTGGTTTTACCAACGGCTATAAACTTAGGGTGGTTATACAGTGGGTATATGTTTATACAGTGGTTTTACCGATTCCGCCAATCCACGTAAGTACTTAGAACGCCCGACATTAAAACAATAACGAAAATTATGTCCTAACAACACCACTAGAGGGAGATAGCACACACATAGCCGCTAGAGGGCAGTTCCAGCGGGGGAAGTTGACAGCTATCAATCAAAGGGTAATTAGGGTTTTTTATAAGTAAGAAGATAAGTTGATTTTTTATAAGTATGGATCAAAACTTAGAAAAAAGTGCCGACGTCCTTTGATGTCCTTTTTTATACGTATGGATCAAAACTTAGGAAAAAATTTGTCGGAGTCATAAGAGGATTTTTTTATAAGTAGACGTTCCTTTCATGTTTATGATTAATCGTTTTGCACGGGGGCAAAAGCGACACGACTACTACTGGCGTGGAAACAGGGGGAGTTTAGGGACTGGGCCACGCACTATTTTTGTGGGGAGCTGGAGAATTAGCATTAGAATATTTAGTGAAGCGTACAAATTGATGTTTTTAGAGAGTGTGGGGAAGGTTTTTGCCATCCAGAAAATTAACTCTAGACGTCAGGTGGACAAGGAATTCTTTTTGGCTTATCGAGAGTCCAATACTTTTATGTACGTGTATTCCGCCCTTTTAAGGTATGTGTCGATTTTATTTTTAAACATATTCACGCTACTAGCACCAACACAATCAGGAGATAAACTGTTCCATTCATTTACAGTCCTTTGTGAAAATGAGATCTTTCTTATATCCAATCTACACTGCTCCTTTACTAATGTATCTTCATGTCCTCTGGTCCTTCTATCTTTCTTAACTAAGAAATCATATTTCTATCAATATTTTCATAACCATTCAATATTTTAAATACTTCTATCTGATCTCCTCTCAATCTCATGGTCTCTAGTATTGTCAAACCACATTCTTTTAGGCGTATTTCGTAACTAAGATCCCTCAGTTTTTGTATCATTTTAGTTACTTTCCTCTGTACTCATTCTAGCATATGTATGTCCTTCCTGCGATATGGCCTCCACGTTTGAATAAACTATTCTAATAAGGCATAACTATTGTTTTGTACAGTGGTATTGTTAGCTCTTTTTCCTTATATATTATATTTCGCCTAATTATTCCAAGGATTTGATTTCACTTTGAAGCGGCAATACCGCACTGCTCTGAAACATTCATATGAACACTAGTGATTAACCCTAAGTTCTTTTCTTTTACAGTAGTACTTACTACAGAACCTCCTATTGTATATTGTACATCATCGTTCCCATGTCCTGTGTGGAGGCATTTACATTTCCCGAAATTGAACAACCATTTTTTCAGACCATTTAATCAATCTGTCAAGATCATCTTGTAAATGCTATCTACCTCAATCAAGTTTAATCCTTCTAAACAATATTGTATCGTCCGAAAATATCAACACCTTGCGTGTTATATCATCGTCCAAATCGTTTATATATATTAAGAAAGATATATATTAAGAATAATATATGTCCCAGTACTCCACTCAAAACTGATTTCCAGTTTGAAGCCTCCCCATCAACTACTTCCCGTTGTTTTCTGTCATTGAGTCATTTTCTATCCAGTAAATTAAACTATTTACTATGCCATGGGCCTTTCGTTTAAGCAGTAATCTGTGATGTGGCACTTTGTCGAAAGCTTTCTAAAAATCTAGGTAGATAATATCTACTGGTGATCTCTCGTCTACCCACTTAGTGATATCTTCCAAAAAACATAAAATATTGGTTAAGCAATTGCAGATCTCTGAGGAAAAACAAACGTTGTAACCCTAACAAGAAAAGCAGCAACACTTTTGCATGACTCCTGTCAGGATATGGACGTTGACAATGCCGACACCAATAAGTTTGTGGGAAATGCAGCTCAGGCCATCAAGGATGGCATTGGCATACTAGATTAATCTTTCCATATCTACCCGTCACCTGGACATGTCAGGATTAACAAACTTGAGTCGCAGATACATCTACTTCTCCTTACCCTCGTGAAGAATCTTCATGACAAGAGATGCGGCTATATAGTAAAGGAAGATGCGCAGACTGCTGCTAATGTTAAAATGAGAATAATTTCACACTTGTCAAAAGTATTATCGTCATTGGGCTTCAGTGCTATATATGAACAAGTAATAGCATTTGAGAATTCAATTGTATTGTAATGGGTATCGTTGCTTACCAAAAGTAGATCCACGTACCGATGTCATCAAGTGAGAGAAAGTTAGCACTGATGACATTACTCGTGCAGGAGATTTCGACAACAGCAAACGCCCATGCAAGCAGCCTAGTTAGAACAACATGGCAGAGGCCCGATTTTTGGCAGTCAAACCCGTATAACAAGGATCCAGAGAGGATAGACTGGGGGAGGCAATAACCTCCAATTGCACCCCTTGAGGCTTGCCAAAAACATCCACTGGTAGATGAACCATATTCACAGTTGATATGCCGTGGTATGAGCCAGATTCAGGACGATTCCGCTGTCGCGCTGTCGGATCATGACATCAGAAGGGCGATGGACGTGCTATGGAATATGTTTTCGCCTGCGTCACCGTAACTTCATCTCTTCAGCTTTTCTGTCTGCTATCTCAGCTCGAATGATGAAATAGGAAGACGGAGGGGGCGTTCTGTTGAAATTTTGTTGTTGTCGTAACTTCTGACCTAAACGGGGGCGTATTCCAAAGATCTAGGTGGCACGCCACAAAGGCACATTCAAAGGGGTCTAGGGGGCACGTCAAATTCCAAAGATTTAGGGGACATCTGCCCCTGGTCCCACCAGGATCCGCCTATGATAACTACAAGTTATAATAATTAATTAATTACATAATTAATTAATTAAACTCAGTAATTAATATGTGTAATAGTGCGCCATTATACACAATTATCATTACAAACATACTGATCAATAAATAAAACAGTTACTAATATGATTGGTAAACATAATTTGTAATCTCGTAATTGAACCGAAACACCTCAGATCAATGTTTATTGTTTTTTTTCTAAGTGATGCCAATAAACTACCACTACCTTCTTGACAAAAGACATATTGGTCCATATCAGCGGCCCGTTCCTTAATGGATCATCTCAAAACAATAAGTGCTCATATCTCAATAAAGGCGTTTTCTCATAAATGGTCATATAACAAATATAACTGCTCATTATAATGAACAAGGGGTTCGTATCAATGAATTAAAAGATCATCTTAAAATAATAACTAAGTTAAGGGAACATTTCAAAACATACACGCATTTATTAAAACGAACTGGCTGATCGAGTCATTTTAGAATATGTTCAACTTTTACTAATTTAAGATTGTTGAACAGTGGATCAGTATGAGCATTATATTTACTTAAACTTATGATACGGACGGCTTTTGTTTGTAGTTTTTTTATTCTGTCATATCTGTAGCCCCAGACCGTTACACCATAGTTTAAATGTGACAATATGAGACAGTTGTACAACATCATCTTTATAGTCAAAGGTAACAATCGTTTGAGTTTATTTAGGATACCTATAGTCCTAGAGCAACTGAAAATGTTGTCAATGTGGCTTTGCCAGTTTAATTGTTCATTAAAACTTAGCCCTAGGACATTGAAATCATATACTAGAATCTAGTGTACTTGAGAGGGTCGTGTCATGGGCATACATATTAAAGTTGAATTTTTGATTAGATTGCGCAAAGTCATTTATGTAAATTATAAATAACAAAGGGCCTAGAATTTATCCTTTGGGCACGCATGTTGAGATAGTAAGCATTTCTGATTGGGCTTCTTCAATGTGTACATATTGTTTTCTGTTGTTTAAATAGTTTTTGAATAGGTTTAAGGCTACTCCTTCTACTCCTTAAAACTCTAACTTTTCTATTAATATTGAGTGGTCCAGAGTATCAAAAGCTTTTGACAAGTCCAGGTAAATAGTTATAGGTATTTCATTATTATCCATACGCGTAAGTATCCTATCAATTAATTCAAAAGCAGAAAATTCAGTTGAATGTTCCTTTCTAAATCCATATTGATTATCGTACATAAGTTTGTCTTTTTAACAAGATTCGGGCTGGTTGTAAATAATTGTATCTATTACTTTTGAAATTACAGGTAAGACTGATATTGGTCTGTAGTTGCAGAATAGGGTAACGTCACCATTTTTTTTCAATTGGATTCACGTTGACAATTTTGAGTTTATCGGGAAAGATACCCGTAGTTAATATTTGGTTTTTGATTAACCTTTGATCAAAACAGGTTGAAGTGACTTCAATAGCAGTGAAGAAATACCGTCAAATCATCAATTTGTTTTTGGATGCATGTCATCTATTGTTTTAGATATTATTTCAGCATTACTATGTTGAAAATTAAATACATTGATATGTTGTCCATTAAGGTAATGTCTGAACGTTTTATTTGTGGAGTGTTGTATTTGGCTGGCTAAATTTGGGCCGATACTGGTAAAATATGAGCTAAATGTGTTTGCTATTTCTGTTTTATCTGCTATGGTATTTTCATTTTAACAAAAGGTATCAGGGAATGTTCTCTTTCTTTGTGTTCTAGAAAGAATGCCATTGATTGTTTCCAAAGTTTTAAAAAATATTGTCTTTGAATTGGTTAAAGCAAGATTCGTAATGCATACGTTTAGCTGTACGTATACTTGTTTAAGAATGGTATTACAGGTGGTCATGTTTGTCCGAATTGCAAAGTATTCTGGCAAATCGGGTTGGGTAATTTTGAGTGTCTTGTATAGTTCACCTCTGTAACGAATTTATTTTATCACACGTAGGGTAATTCAGGTGGATTTCTTGTTTGTATTTTTTTAATTTAATTTTTGTATATGTCATATTTTTTTGCATATTTGATTACGTCATGTAGTGTATTATAGTTTATGTCAGGGTTTGCATCAGGAGATCGGTCAACGTTGGTGTATATTTTTGATGAGGATACCTCCTGAATAAAATTAGACATTGCATTAGAGTTTTGAACGCAAATTTTTATATGACTCGTCAAAGGTTCTGTGGAGGAACATGTATTTAAAAAGTGTAAATACGGTCGGTGGTCTGATAATAGTTTAGTTAAATTTCTGATTTAGGCTTCATTGTGGATTTGGTTAGTTTACAAAAGATGTTATCAATTAAGGTTCCACTATTTGTTGACAGCCTTGTCGTAAGTGTAATATGAGGGTAACACTACATGAAATTAAGATGTAAAAAATTTTTTATTTTTCGTTTATTTTCAAAAGGTTTATATTGAAATCACCTGCAATGATAACATCCGAGTTTGTTCTGTCAAATGACGAGACGATGGATGTGAATTCGGCAAGGAATTGATTGTAATTTTCGTTAAGGTATCTTGGTGGCCTGTAAATGTTGCCAATTTTTTTTATCTTTTGAGAGCCTACGACCTGTTACCTTAATAAATTGACCTTCCCAATTGTCATAATGACTTAGAGATAAGATTACTTTGTAATTAAATGTTTTGTTTAAATAAATGACCAGTCACCTTTACTGCTACACGTATTGCCTTGCGTAATGTAATGATATCCCACTAGCTGTAAATGACACACATAATCATTCTAGGAAAGCCAGCATTCCTGAAAGCATACTAAACAAAATTTAAAATTAATCACATTAAGTTCTTCCAGAAATGCTTCGATTTCACAGTATTTAGCATTGATTCTATGTTTCTGCTTAGAATGCTAAACCGTTCATTGTTTCTTTATACCAGTAACTTCAAATTATCAAGATCATAAGGTAAATGACGTATTAATTGGATATCTTCATCAGATGTTAAATTTAACTGTAATGTACTGAATTACGGTAGTCCCTCCTTGAAAATGAATAAATGATTCATCATCCATTATTCGGTTTTATAAATATGGTTAAGAAATATGCAGTCATAACCGATTGTCTGCTATATATTATGCATATATTATTTAAGAAAAAATATAGAGTCAGAGTGTATGTCATACTGGTAATTACAATGGCTGCCTGTGTAAAAGTATACAAAAGTATATATGAGTGTTGATACATGCATTAGTAGTTCGGTTAAAAAAAATAAAAAAAATAAAAAAGAACAGCACGGACAACAGAGGTCGTCCGAGTTCCAAGAGAAATGGTGACAATACAATAGTGAGATTAAGTCAGTCAATCATACTAACAAACGTATGTGCCCATTAAATTACATGTATACATATATGTCGGGTGTGATCATTGAAATATGCTGCCCGATTGAACAAAAACAGTTAACATAAGATACCATTTCATGATACCATAGCAGTCAATGAAATAATACCCAAAAGGAATTCAATATATATAACCAAAAATAATGTGTTTGCCTAAAACGGCAGACGTGAAGGGATTCATCTGTCAAAAGACGTTACAATTCTGCATGGACTTGATCTCAGCAACGGCGCTGTTAAGTTTCTTCAGTAGTCCAACAATCTTCAATCGTCTTTTCTTTCTTTAATTTTCGGGTTTCGTATGCCAGTGTTGCCCTCCGAGCCGTCAGATCTTCATTAACATATGTGCGGTCCGGTTGATGCTTCTTCAGGAATTTTCTTTGTCTGAACACCTTGTCTCTCATTTGTTCTTGCTCAAAGCGAACAATTGTAACTCGAGTCCGTGTGACCCCCCTCGCACACAGGGCCAATCCTGTGGCTGCGTGCGATGTCTCGCACTTCTAGCGGGGGTGTCACTTCCAAGACACTGTTGATAATGGAGATTACTTTTTCTGTGGTGTTCTCGCCTGGGGTCTCAGGGATCCCCTGGAAGCGAAGATACGGCCGCCTCATGTATTGGCCGTGGCGGTCGACTTCCTCTTCCAGGGAGATCACCCGAGCCTGTAACTCGCCGATGCGTGTGTCTGACGTCAATTTCGTTTGCATTTCCTTAAGCGCTTCAGTTAATTCATTTGCGAATAGCGCTAGCTTAATTTTTCCCATAATTTACGGATCTTGGAGCACACCCAACGCTTGGAGGTTGAAGGCCAGACAATCTTCTTCATCGGTTATTCCCCGGCTTCTGCTGCTCCTGAGCGTGTCCTTAGACATGATGCACTGTAACAAAGCGACACAAAGCTGCATCAGGTTTCAACAGTCAGTGGACGTACAGTGCTACGGTCACTCTGATTACACAATTGTTGACACGCTCACTGAAGCGTTGACAGCAGGCGGGGGCGGCGGGGTCTAATTCAACAAGCGTGCTACTGTTCACTGCATCATCGCTCACAGCAATAGAATATCATGCAGTTCTACTTCACATCACAGAGACAACCGCAAACAAACACTTCACAACACAAAATGCATCCCGCTATACAAAAAGCATCAGAATGGGCAGTCTTGTTCTTACACAAATCTCACCAATTGTTCTGCTCACCCCAAGTTCATTCATGGCACCTGTGCGCCCCCTGTTGGTTGGTTGGTTGTTGTTTTGGGGGGAAATCTAAAAACCCAAACTTAAGCGTTACCTGAATCAACTAAAAGGGTCATATAAACGAATCACGGGAACCTAATATATTTTAAAATATGCCTGATGATAAGAGATTATGTCACAAACAATTTAAACAAAATTAGAAATAGTTTTGGAGAGGTCAGTTTTATTAAAAACTAGCAGATCATCTCAACACGTGAAGGGATCATTTCATAAAGTCAAGTGGATTTTTCGAAGAAAACATTAATTAAATTAAGGGGTCATCGGATAAAAAAGATTAAAAAAATGTGTCGTTACAAAATACGTAAGTAGTCATTAACAAATTAAGGATCGTCTCAACAAATTAAGGGCTTACCTAAAATGTAGGGGTCTTCTCAAAAAATTTAATGATTATATTAAGAAGTGTAAATAGCCATAAAATGAGCCAGCGGATCGTCTCAATATATTAGGGAATCGTTTAGTAAAATAACGGGAGTCTTCCCCATTGAAGTATCATTGAAACACTTACATGGCTGGCTGATCGTGTCTTATAAATAAGTTGTCACGTCATAAAAAGAAGCAGTCACTTTGTGTAATTAAGGGAAACCGAATCACGTCCAAATTCATCGCAAAATACAAATACAAAGGGTCATCACAATAAATTTGTTTATTGCGAATGTAGGGGTTATCTGTATAAATTAAGCGGATTTTATTATTAATTATATAATATTTATTATGCTGAGATGATGTTTAATTCATCGAGACGATCACCTTGTTCGTTTTATTGAACATTTATATTTTGATATGACTTTTTGAGAAAACCCCTTAATTGAGAGATGACCATTATTGTTTTGATACGATCCAGTAATGTGCTGAGATGATTAGCCGATTATTTTTAATCAACGCGTCTATTTTGGAAATGATCCATTCACTTTTTTAGAAGACCCCTTAATTTTTTAAGATGATCATTTAATTTGTTGAGACTATCAGCTCGTTAAAGTTTTAATAACTTCTAACATATTTTGTAGCAAAATATGAGATGTCCCCCTACTTTACCAAACTTTTTTTAGAAGACCACTTGATTTTATGAGCTGCCCATAGCATGTGTTGAGATGAACAGTTAGCATTATAAAATTATATCTCAATGACTCCTTTTTATCCTTTAAAAAATGCTTTTGATCCCTTAATATTAGGCATAATTTAAAATACATTAGATGCCCATTATTCGTTCACATAAATGAAGTCGAGTGAAACTACACTTAACTTTAATTTAGTTTCTTTGGATTACCCTTTAATTGTTTCAACTGCTCCATTTTATTAAAAAACAATAATTATTATTACTTTGAGATTACCCATTACCCTTAAGTTTGTAATAGTTTTAAATATCAATTGTTAACATTGTATTTTGAAATTTCCATTATGTTGTTTGAGATAACACCTTAATTTGAACAAATGATGATTAGGTATTTCACCTGTAAGCATGCTTTATTGGTCCTTAAATATTTGTTTGAGATGACCCATTAATTTTGAGTAGATTATCCGTTTCATGTTTTGAGGTGACCCTATTAATCACCCTTTCTACCCTGCCACACTTTCTGATTCTGTCCTATTGTTTGCTAACATGTCGTTACTGCGTTACCTGGGAGGCTTTATGAACGGTATTCCGTGTGTTCTCCCAGAAAACAAGTGAAGATCAACAGGATGTCAGCATGACTAGCCGTTATAAGGGTGCACGTGAGAATTACGATGAGGTCGAGGAGAATGGTGAGGTTGAATATGTCATTGTCAACGTCTTCGTTGTATTTATCTTCCTCGTCTTCATCATCATTATCATTTATCGCACTAATCACCACAGTCCCTAGGCCTACGCCCTGAATGTCAACGCCACCATGGCACTGAGGTGATCTTTAGACCTGTTTTGATCAAACAGCCAACTATTTAAATGTTTTCAGTTATAGTATCCGTCGTCATGGGTAAACTGCGTTTGTATTGTAGCAATCAGTTTACTAACATAGCAAACGGAACTCGGCCATAGGGTTCACATGCAGGCATACCATTGGTAACCTCGTGTTTCACTAGGATTATTATCAAGAAGATTTCCTTTCCTCATTGTTAGTTACCAAGTGATCATGTCGATTATTGTGTCCAGCATAGACAGTTGTTGAAATAATCACTCACAAATGCATTGGTTGTTCATTTCAACTCGGCTGGTCCAACTGTTCCCGCACCCACCCCGGGTTACTGCATTACATCATGTTCAGGCCCCTTTTCGGACATTGTGGTGTTGGAAACAATATGCAGAAGGTTTCTATGTGGATCACCAAACTACACAGAGCATACACATCCCCACAGGCTGAGTGTTAGCACGACTCGTTTAATATTATATGACCATTTATATCTTGTTCGGCGGGGAGCATTTTGGGAATTGTTAACTACGAACAGTGTACTGATGTCTACTATCTAACATATGCCTCTCTTGTATGGATGTTGCCGTAGCGATGTCGTTAGCTTCGATCATTTCTATTATCTACCCTTTGATTGCACACCTGTATGAAACAAACAATATAACACTTTTCATTTTAATATTTTTACAAAATGATACTTCGAATTACTTTGTATTAAAATAATATCCAATTAAAATGACTGACAGTTGAAGACGGCGGGTAAGCCATGGAAGGAATCTGCAAGCCGGCCACCTAACCTCAAACCACTGTCGGGGAGGAGGAGGTGTGATTTACCAGGTGCTTCATCAGCGAATGGAGTTTACTTTCCTCCGGACCTTGGTTACCTAAAATAAATTACTACCAAACATGTTAACGCCTTAATATTTAGCGTCCGACAATTATAAATAATGTCACAGTCCCTTAGGATGGCCAAATAAGTGACTTTGGCTAGGTCAGTGGGCCACACATATATTTCTTGATATGTGTTATCACTAGCACAATCTGGAAACTGGTACATTATGTCATGATACGTATACAGTATATATATATATATATATATATATATATATATATATATATATATATATATATATATATATATATATATATATATAGACATCCTAGCTCATATGCGTTGGAGTTGAACTTAACATATTGGCAGTGGCAAGGTCCGCGTTGTCGTCATGCAACTGACATTTTGATCAGATGTCCCAAGTCCAAGTGAGCTTGGCGTGAGCGATCAGTATAAGAAATTATGCCGACCGTAAGTACGTTTGGTTGCAAGATACACCTCATTTAATGTCACTTAGAGTGACACAGAGCCCCGTTACATTTTGGTGAACTTCATCTACACAACTTCCGGCGCATCGTTGATTATAACAGGCTGAAATATAAGAGCAATTACAAACTAAAATATATGTAAAATGCTCTGCAAACTCCCGTCTCAGCAGCTTCTGGTTCGTGCAAGAATGATAAAAAATGCAATAATTGTGTCTCCTATTTATTTATTTATTATACCGAACTTATAAAGCGCTCTTTTCATACATAAAAGCCTGCTCAAAAGCGCTGTACACAATCAATAGAATAATCATAGAGAGTAAAAACAAAGCATAAAAACATGGCATGATAAAAAATATATATATTTTTAGAAGACTGGGTATAATAAAATGAATATATATATATATATTGTTTTAAAAATGTAAGAAAAACTGACTAGAAAGAGTTAAGAACCAAAAACAGCTAGGAACAAATGTATTTTTAGCAGCTTCTTGAAAGTGTTCAGTGTTTTTGCTTCACGAATGTGAGCCGGTAGCGCATTCCACAACTTGGCTGCTGAACACTGGAATCTCATGGATCGTAGCATTCTTCTTGGTTGATACAATTTCAGCATGTCCGATATATATCCTGGAGCCTGTCCATGTAGGGCTTTATATGTGTGCATCAGGATTTTAAATTGCACACGATAGTTAACAGGTAACCAGTGCAGATTTTTCAACACTGGTGTGATGTTGCTGTTGCGTGATGTTCTGGTTACAATCCGTGCCGCGGTGTTCTGTACACGTTGTAACTTGTTAATTGGTATCTGGTGCAGTCCACTGAGCAGAGCGTTACAATTGTCTAGACGTGATGTTACAAGCCCATTGACTAGTGATTGAGTGGCATCATTTGTCTCCTACACAATTGCAACTTGATCTCGAAAGCGGAAACGAACTTAAAGAAACGAACAAGAAGAGTTCGTTGGTTAGATGTTCCCGTCCCTTGAAGTGAACATTCAACAGTTTGAGACGCCCCACGATGTTGACAAATATTGGTCTAGCGGCAGACTACTTAAGTGAGTTAATTAGCTACCGCCCCATCAACAGAACTCTACCATCTGCCTCGCAGCCTCGCCTTTTGTTCGTACCCGCCTCATAAACTGACACTCATGGTGATCACCGTTTCGCGGTTTGCTCGGCGGTTCTATGGAACAATTTGCCTCCTACGCTCAGGACAGCAACATCATTGCAAGTGTTTAAAACACTTTTGAAGACTCACCAAACTTTTATATATTTCACCGACGAGGACATTTTACGTGCATTCTTTGGATAAATATGTTTTGTTTTATTAGTTTCTTAGCATATTTATGGTTATTCATCTAGTATAAATGAATGTATTTAAAGTAATTTGTAATGACTGTCTTAGTACATGTATTTGTTTAACAGTTTTTTAATGATCTCTCTTTTTAAAGTGTTTTTTGGTAACTATATTTATTGTAATGGTACATTTTTTACGTTTCTTTTTTAGTCAGCATTTCTTTTCATGTAAAATACTAACATAATTTATTCCTGGGCCCAGAGCTCCCTGGCCCCACTCAAGGGAAACTAAAATAATATATTAGATTTCAAATCAATAATGTCATTTTAAAATGATTGTAGTACATATAGGCCTTGGCTTTCGGTGGTGGGGTTCACAATTCAAATTTGCCTCAGAGCCCCAGTATCCCTTATACCGCCTCTGGGAGCATAACTTATTTTATATCACCTACTTAATATATGACATTTTATCAAAACACTTTTTATACGGTATAATTTTCTGAATTTATCTAACTATGTATGTGCTAAAATAAGGCTCACCCGATTGTTGTCTCTATAAAGTGTGCGTCCAAAACGGCCTTCACTTCCAGTCGTGTTACTTATCGTCATCCCTGATTTCGCAAACAAATTGTCCATTTCAGGATGGACAATTTGCCCTCTCGTGATACACCGACACTGTACACTGTCAGCATTCGACTTTGGGCAAGTTCGTACACTCTACTTTTTACAGTGAGTAACTGGACATGACCGGACGAGCACCGGGACTGACATGCCAGCGGGGTCTATTGGAACTGCGTCCAAACCAATCGGGCGGGTACAAGATACCCTTCGACTATAAGGGCATCGGTTGCGGTGCCTCCATGCGGGCTATGTGCATCGGTCTGCTGTACACTCGCCCGGAGCATGTGGATGACCTGATGGCCGTAAGCATCGAAGCAGGGCGCATGACGCATCACCACCCGATCGGCTTCCTTGGTTCATTGGCATCGGCACTCTTCACTTCCTACGCGGTGCAGGGCAAGCCACCGTGGACGTGTGGCGCCGGGCTCATGGATATGTTGTCCCGGGCCTTGCAGTACATCGTCGACCAAGGAAGGTGGGGATAGATCAGTGATGTTGGACATGTTATGTTATCTTGTCTTTGGTACCATCTGACGGGTGCGTGTCTGTTGTTTGTTCAAGAAAACTGGTAAGAAAAATTTAATGACAAACATGTTACAGAATGTCAGTAACATGCCAACCGACAACTAATAAAACTCAAATCGTAATTTACTGTAAAGCACCTAAAATACTTTAACATTATCGCCTATGGAAAAAGAAATAATGATCTGTTCCTAGGTTCGTTGATGAGATAACCGGTGAATGGGGATACTTCAAGGATGCTTGGACCAACTACCTCTAGTCGCGTGGCATCTCCGACGGTAACACTGATCCCGTTTTCCCGTTTCTTTACGATGTTGCGGCCCGCGATTATGTCTACACCTTACTCAGCTATCATGGGTTTGGCGGTGCCAGCGGACATGACGCCCCTATGATCGCGTATGACGTAATCTTGGCGCCTGGGTCGTTGTGGCACAAGTTGTGTGATGAAGCCGTCTTCCACGGCGGCGACAACGACAACACGGGAACCATCGCTGCGGCGTGATTCGGGGCCATGTACGGCTTCCATGGCGTCCCCGCCAACAACTACGAGAGACTGGTGTATCGAGACCGGCTGGAGACGCTGGAACGACAATTGTACGAGCTGGGACAGAAACAATGAACCATCCAAACATACGCAAACAAGTCTCTAGTTCAGTAACACGTCTATAAGACTATATGATCATTACAACTTGAGACAGAATAATAGAACAATGTATATCATGGACGTGAGTAGGCGTACATTACGCGGCAGCATTAACATTTAAGGGCCTTGTACACATGTCGACGGGAACGGCAAAACCTGGACGGCAAAACGGCAAACCGCGAGCAGAGCCTAGTAGGTACACATAGCGCGGTAATCTTTGACACCATATGCAAATTGGTCACGTGTGCAGTTTGTTGACGCTATAAAGATGACATTGAATGAAAGAGGACAACACCAAAGCGCGTATTATTTGTAGTATTTCAAATATGAAATGTAGCGGTGCTTAAGCAAACATAAAACCAAGACAGGCCGCTAATCCATCATTACTTACGATTTTACCTTGCATCGATGTAACTATGTATTATTCACATATTTTGTTATGTTGGAATAACATTATAAATACTATTATAAAACTATATATTCCTTCTGCAAATAATTGAATGTTGAGCTCCTAATTAAACGCGATATTCACTGGATTTCTGAAAATCAAATCAAATTACATGCATTTAAACATAAATATAAAACATTGAATCAGCAATTTTATTTGATGTTTACATCGCTATGTTGTAACATGTGCAATTTAACGTCACACCAAGCAACATCGCTGATTGGTCAAACAGAAATATTTACCGCGCGGCAATTTTTGGAAAGTCGCTTTTGTTTCGTTTCTCGACGGTTTGCCATCGAACAGTTTTGCCGTCGTGCGGTTTACCGCTGTATGTGTACTAAACTGTAATTCCAAATAGAGCGATTTTTATTTTGTCGCTTGCCGTCGAGGTTTACCGTTGCCGTCGACATGGGTACAAGGCCCATTACAGTGAGCCGTTTTAAATATCTTCCGCACAAAACAACTCATCTTGTCCACACGCGGAAAAGATAAACAAAACACATTGCATTTCGTATAAGTATTTCGTCGGAGTGAAGCCAGTATTCCTTACGTCCTCATTTGCCTGATTTTTCGGACTCGATTCTTCAGCTGTTTCTTCTTGTCTGTCGTTCGTTAGTCTCTGGACAGTTCTGTGAAGTTTTCAGCTTGTTTTCACCAGCTTGTTTCTTTGCTAGAGTTAATAAAGTTTCACTTCTTTTTGGTGTATTTTCTTGATGTGTACAGACACAATAATGCTAGTGCGATTCCTCTTTCTTGAATTTTGAAATGGCAATTTTACAGTAAGCATTGTATGTGGTAAGATAGTTGTTGTTCTGTCGCATGGCCCGCCATTTTCTTCCGCCACCTCTCGAATGTCTGATTGTATATCAGCACTTGCTAATGCCTTGAGCTTTCTCCGATATGTTTTGTAGTAGACGCGTCCCTTTCTTCTATTTTCCTGCTGTTTTGATATTGATAGGTTGTCTTTTGGCACGTAATATTTCATAACACGATCTGTCTCCTTTCTTCCGTAATGTGGATCTCTTGTCTTTTTTCTATCTCTGTAAGTTTGCTGACGTTCAGCTGATGTTTTTGCCATGGTTCCTACAAAAACAAACTAACAAATGCTTCAAAAACTACACACGCATGTACCCATAACTCTATGTCATCAACGTTTGTGTACAAAATTGACATAATATTAATACTAATGTTGTTAATCATGTCGTCCATTATTACATGGTTCTATCAATCTAAAAACAATACATAATCTAAAGCATGTTAACATTTATCGAAGTCGCACGTCGTGTATACGAATTTCAATTTACATTACGTATTCTTTACATGTTTATTGAGCGGCACGTATTATTTAATATTTAATTCAATTTAATATCGCCCATCGAGGAATAAGTACTCCCACACTAGAAATGCATAAAATATTTGCTATCGCTATATTTCCTCCGTTAACCTGAGTGAGTTATGTTTCAAATGTCCTATTAGTTCATAGTGGGAACAAATCCTAAGTTAAAATATGAAGATTTATTCTCATTAACGCTACAACTAAACTTAACTTATCACTCAACCATGGACACGGTAAAATTGCATAGCAGTTTACTACGCGTTTATACAATTATTTGTCGGCGTAAACAAAAATGGTGTCTCAGTGTAACGTAAATTGGGCAAATCCACGACTCAAGCTCGCTACACTGTTTCAAGGAACGCCGGATCGAATGTATACTGTGGTATTGGTAGTGACCTCTGTTGAATAACAGTGAAGCATTTCTTTACATCATCTTCGCTGCTGCTGATTACTGATTACGTTAGTGCCAGCCAGCAGCACCCCCTGGCTGATCGCTTTGCGAAACTCTGAATTTAAGCTCAGCCTATGAAACCGCTCAGTAGACCAATGGATGTCGGCAGGTCAGGTGGTCATAATAAAATTTATTTCAACCAACCGTGGCTCGTGTTACATGCAATGTTTAGGAAGTAGAAGCAATTATTCGAATACACAATACCGCTCAGCTGCTCGTGCTAATGGGTGAACGGGTTATTATATATATTGGGATTCCCAGAAGTCGTTTATCCGTCTTCAAATTGAGGCGGGTATTTGCGCTGTTCTCACGGGCGGTGCAGTCGTGACTGGCGAAGTCAATTACTAGTTTGACTCAACTAACTTCCGCACTTCGCGATCTGCTTTTGCAATACCCCTAATAATTTCTTCAGTATCGCCGTAACTGTAGTGTCTTATAACTCATAATGAATATTGCGGTCGGTCCCCCAGTCTAATTATACACGCATGCGTAGACAAGACTTCCGCCCAACTATAACGGCATGCAAGATTGTATTCCTACTTACATAAACGTCATATCTGACTATTGTGTTGCTACATAGAATAAAATATCATATCTGGCGACGAGGATAAACTCTGGTACGTGATTACAGTTTCATAACGCTACGAGCTAGCAAAATGAACTGTTTCTTTGGTTCTATCACCCGCGATACATGTGCATTACGTCGATGTCATATGGCCTCGCTACCCCCCTTTCAAAAATTCATAGTCTATGGGGAAGAGAAAACAGCCGGCACCAAAATGGCATAAATGGACGGCCAAATTTCAAAATCTCCTTTGTGTCCTTGACATTGGAAATGATGCCAGAGAAGTAGCCCTATTACTTCACTATGGGGGAGATGATGTCTTCGAAATATATGACTCGATGACTCATGAACAAAAAGGGGTTGGACCAATGACTGAAGGAGACAACTCAATGCCCAGAGAATATGCAGTGCTGAAGAAGTCCCTGGAGGAGTTTTTCACTCCCAAAAAGAACATTTCTTATGAGACATTTAAGTTCAGGCAAACATCCCAGGAAAAAGGGGAGAACATTGATGCCTTCCGTACCCGTCTAAGAGGCATGGCAATCCTTTGTGAGTTGCATGATGTCGACAAAGAGATTCTTGGACAACTCATCCCAAGGTTGCGCTTCTTCCAGAGTGCGCAGGAAGGCCCTGGAAGACTATGTCAATATCAAGCACGTACTAAACGAAGCTCGGAGTCTGGAACTCTCAGAAAGCAGAGCGGCTGTCATCGAGAATGCTGCTGCTGCCAACGCCGCCTCCAGTTATGTCAATGTCTATGTAAGCATCGAGGTCGACGCGGATAACGAGGCAATCGGTTACGTGGTTTCAGTCATTCCGGTTTTCATCACAACGGACACCAGCCCTGCCTTGGGCAGCCGACTACCCCTGACCCCAGTCATCGAGGCAACACTCATCGTCGAGGTGGTTACAGCCGTCGTTGTTGTCCCAATCGTGCTTCCGGTGAGAACCCGTGGTTCCTGTCACTACTGCGGATCCCAGCCTCATTCCAAGAAAGACTGCCCAACTAGAGACAAGATGTGCTCGAACTGTGGCAGAATAGGACATTATACACGAGTCTGCATATCAGCACACATGGTAAGACATGTCGATTTTTCATCGCTCGTGTCTGATGATGAAGAACATGTCTTTTCCGTTGCTGATAAGATTGTCAACTCGCCAAAGATCATTACATGCATCATGAACTGTCCTATTGATTTTGTGATTGACACTGGTGCTTCTGTCAATATCATAGCACTCGCTAGAATTGGACGAAACGAGCCTTTATATCACTACCTTCACCACCCATGTCTGTCTTCGTCGCTACAAATGCATACTCTTTGAAGTCAACACTGCTGCAGAAATGTTCCAAAACGCAATCGCGGACCTACTCAGCAGCAATATCGCAGGTGCTCGAAACCACTCTGACGTCCATGAGAAGACCCAGTCTGAACATGACGCAAGACTACGGGCCACAACGAGGAAGCTAGAAGACAGCGGTGCCAAGGGCAACAGAGAAAAATGCATGTTCTTCACAAATGAACTGACTCTCTTTTGACATGTGTTCGGTGCAAAGGGTGTCTCAGTTAATTCCAACAAGATCAAGACCATCGTCAACACAACTCCACCGAAGAATGTCAGCGAGGTCCGTTAATTTCTAGGAATGACACAGTACGTCTCGAGGTTCATCTCTGACTACGCAACCATGACTGAGCCCATCAGAAAGCTCACCAGACAGGACGTCGCATGGAAATGGTCGCAAACAGAACAGCAAGCCTTTGATAAGCTGAAGCAATCTCTGACGTTAACACCCGTCATGGCCTACTTCAAACCTACAGAAAAAACACAATCTTAGTCGACGCAAGTCGTGTTGGTCTCGGTGCAATCCTGACCCAGAACGGGAAGGTGATTTGCTACGCCAGTCGCGCCCTCACTGCCACTGAACAACGTTACTCCCAGACCGGCAGAGAACTCTTGGCAGTTGTCTGCGGAGTAGAACACTTCTAGCTCTACCTTTTTGGCTTCCACTTCGTAGTAGTCACCGATCGCAAGCCACTACTTGGAATCATAAACAGCCAAAAACCCACTACAGCTCGGATGGAAAGATGGCGCTTACGTTTCATGCCCTATGAGATGACCTTAGTCTACGCTCCTAAATCCAGCCGACTACATCAGCCGTCACTCTCAGAGTACACCAATACGCGAAAATGCAGGTGAAGCGTACATAGAATATGTCACGAAGAATGCCACACTCAAGTCAATGTCGACTGAAGAAGTGAAGAAGAGATATCAAACTTCCATGATGGTTTGGTCCTCCGAGGAAATCGTCTTGTCATCCCAGCCACTCTACAACAGAAAGCCGCTGCCATCGCACATCAAGCACACCAAGGGATTGTTAAGACCAACCAGTGCATCAGGGAGAAGTTCTGGTTCCACTGCATTGACAAACTTGTTGAGGACGCATTCGAATCACGTATACTCTGCCAAGCATCACGTCCAGGACCTGCCCAACTTGAACCCCTTCAACCAACTCCCTTGCCATCTAAACCATGGAGTTCACTTGCCATTGACTTTGCTGGTCCTTTCCCATCAGGCGATTACTTGTTCGTTATCACAGACGAGCATAGTCGATTTCTCGAGGTTGAGAAAGTTCCATTCACCACTGACAAGGCAGTACTACCCAAGTTGGAAGCCATCTTCTTACGAAAAGGAATCCCAACAACAGTCAAGACGGATAACGGCCCTCCTTTCAACAGCGAGGAGTTTACAAGCTTCAATTTCAGGATCCACCATAGAAAGATTACGCCCCTCTGGCCAGAACCGAACGGAAAGGCTGAGCGCTTCATAGCTAGACTGAGCAAGACAATCCGTGCATCGATCGCCGACAACGTTGCCTGAAAGTCCCAGCTTCCCAATTTCCTACGCCTCTATCGAGGACCCCCGCACGCCTCCACGAAACCTCTCGTTTTGAAGCCCTGACTGGCCGCAAGATGAAAATTAGTCTGCCCGATCCTCCCATCACAAGTCAAACACACAGACCAGTCCACAGCCGCATTACTGAAAATGATCGTATCAGCAAGTGCAAGATGACCAACTATGCTGACTCCAAACGAAACACATGACCATCAGATATATGGCCAGGTGACTACGTCCTAGTGAAGCAGAAGAACACGAACAAGCTGTGAACTCCATATTCGCCTCGGCCGTATGTCTTCACCCACATGAAAGGCACCATGATCACTGCTCAGCATGGTGACAGGCAAATCACCCGCAACTCTTCTCACTTCAAACCCATCAACGGTGCACCACTCTCTCTAAGTAATGAGGAAAAAGAGGAAAAGATGACAGCACCAACGATACGCCAATGTCACCAACTCCTCAACCCACCCAACAGCAACCTTCGTCGCAGTCCAAGTGCCCTGTCACTCAGCACAAGCAGCCGAGGACCCCACCGACCATGTCTACACCTACTCTGACCGTGTCTACACCTGTGCCGACTGTGGCTACACCTGCCCCGGCCCACACCAAAATACCAGCTTGACCAATCCACCGCCGCCGTCTTCCAACACACCTGAAAGACTATCATTTAACATGACACTTACGCTGACAACGATGTACTGACTACACGACTGTCTGACAAACACATGACAATAGAACTGTCCGATCAAGTCTTGTGAAGTAATGTGCCAAGTTACATAATACTTTTGAGAACTACGTAACTGTGAATGCACTGTCCATTCTTACTTGGATAAGTTTATATTCATGTTGGGGAGGAATGTTGTGTCTTATAACTCATAATGAATATTGTGTCTGTTCCCCAGTCAAATTATACACGCATGCGTAGACAAGGTTTCCGCCCAACTAGCACGGCATGCATGTTTGCGGATTTCCAATTGTGTTCCTACCTAAAGAGCAACTACGTGTGGTTTGAAGTTAAAGTTGGAGAACAATCAAAGAAAGCAGCGTAAAATAAATCGCATGATTTCTGCGGCAAGATACTCAAGAGCACAGACACGTAATTAATACCATAAAATACTCTACACTTTGTATTAGATAAAAAAAAAACACGTGAGGCACTTTTGTAATAAGTAATTTAATAATTTGAACAGTGTCTGTTGTCAGAGTGTTGCCGGCGAAATGCGAAAATGCATGCGTTCGTAATTCTGCAAATTTTACAGTTAGCAATATAAAACTGTACATCATTCTAATCCATGTGATGTCTCCTAGCCATTGGAGTCGGAAATTTGTATGCACATTACATAGGCCCCTATAACAACCACGAAAACGGCCGGCGACAGCACCTTTTCAAAAGTGACTCGTTTTCGCTGGGCTTGCCCATATATAGCAGTTGCTTTGGTAAATGCGTAAGTCAATTCTGCACGCTCACGGGCCAATCTCTAAATAGCCTACACATAAACACACGCACGCATGCAAGCACACAAGCACAGACATACGCACGCACACACGCACACACACACACACATACACACACACAAGCACACACGCACACACGCATACACGCACACACACACTCACACACACACACACACAATCACACAAATGCTTATGTGCACGCACATACGCGCATGCATACACATGCACATACGCACACGTACGTACTATACAATGTTTCCTCGCAACCGTCTCAGATTCACAATACCCATTAAATATTTAACCATCGTAAGTTTTCTAATTTATGTTATGTAGTCGGTTGATGTAGTCGGCTGGATTTAGATCGGCTCTTCCTGGAGCGTACACTAAGGTCATCTCACAGGGCATGAGACTTCAGTGCCATCTTTCCATCCCAGCTGTAGTGGGTGTTTGGCTGTTCATGATTCCCAGTAGTGGCTTGTGATCGGTGACCACTACGAAGCGGGAGCCAAACAGGTAGGTACAGGTGGAAGTGTTCTACTCCACAAACAACTGCCAAGAGTTCTCTGTCGGTCTGGGAGTAACGTTGTTCAGTGGCAGTGAGAGCTTAACTGGCGCAACAAATCACCTTTCCGTTGTGGGTAAGACTCTGGTTTCTTCTGTCGGATTGAATAGGCCATGATGGGTGTTCGCGTCAGAGATTGTTTCAGCTCAGCAAAGTCTTGCTGTTCTGATTGCGACCATTTCCATGCGACGTTCTGTCAGGTGAGCTTTCTGAGGAGCTCGATCATGATTGCTAGTCAGAGATGAACCTCGAGAAGTACTGTGTCGTTCCTCGGATTGAACGGACCTCGCTGACATTCTTCGGTGGAGCTGTGTTGATGATGGTCTTGATCTTGTTGGGATCAGCTGAGTCACCCTTCGCACCGAATACATGTTCAAAGAAAGTAATTTCATTTGTGGAGAACACGCATTTTTCTCTGTTGACCCTGGCACCGATGTTTTCTAGCTTCTTCACTGTGGCCCGAAGACTTGCGTCATGTTCAGATTGGGCCTTCCCATGGACGATAATGTCGTCAGAGAGGTTTCGAGCACCTGGGATGTTGCTGAGTAGTTCCGCGATTGCTTTTTGGAATATTTCTGTAGCAGCGTTGACCCCACAGAGTAGGCGTTTGTAGCGACGAAGACAGACATCGGTGGTGAAAGTAGTGATGTAACGGCTCATTTCGTCCAATTCTAGCTGATGATATGCGTTTGTCAGGTCTAGCTTGCTGTAAACTGTTGAACCGTTCAGGTCAGCACTGATATCGTCTTTCTCTCCGTATGGCCTTGTTGGGTTCCCTCATGTCGACGCAGATTCTCACACCGCCTGTTTTCTTGGGGACGACTACGATTGGGCTCGTCCAGGGTGTGGGGCTGTCTACCTTTTCAATGACGTGGCGATCGAGTTCCTTCTCAACATCCTTGCGGACGTGAAACGGGATGCGTCTATGTCTCTGCGCTACTTGTGGTACAGATGGGTCAATATGCAGTTTGGTTTTCATGTCCTTGATCCGACCCATGGATCCATCAAACAGGGCGGGGAACTCATCAGGGATGGTTTTTGAGCCATTTTGAAGGGAAAAATGGATCAGTTCGGCTGTTTTGACGCTCAGAAGGTTGCTGCAGGTGTTTGATTCTAGGACGTAGAACTGAGCTGTGCTTGACTCGTAGCTTATTTCTGATTCAAAGAAACCTCGCACAGGAAGAGGAGTCTTGGAGCCAAATGCATATAATTTTGGTATTGGAGACTGAAGCCTGGGTTTGCTGGTGAGTGCTATGGTATTGACAGAAGCACCAGTGTCAATCACAAAATCAATTGGACAGTTCATGAGGCATGTGTGTATCTTTGGCGAGTTGTAAATCTTGTCAGCAACGGAAAAGACATGCTCTTCATCATCACATACAGGGGAAGAAAAACGTGACACGTGCATAATATCCTATTTTGCCACAGTTCGAGCACTTCTTGCTGGGCAGTCGTTCTTGAAATGGGGCTGGGAGCCGCAGTAGTGAGAGTAACCACTGGATGGGTGTTCACGGGAAGCACGGACGACCCCAGTCTAATTATACACGCATGCGTAGACAAGACTTCCGCCCACCTATCACGATATGCATGTTTGTAGACTTTCGATTGCGTTCCTACCTAAATAAACGTCATATCTGATTATCGATTGTGTTGCTACATATAACCACCTCGATGATGAGTGATGCCTCGATGACTAGGGTCAGGAGCATTGCGTTGACAGTAGATAGCGACAGTCGTTAGGTGCAGCTCGACTTCCATAGGGGGTGGGGGGAGCCACATGATTGTTGCCATGGCATGGGCCGAAGTGTAGCAGTATATATGGCTGATACATAAAGCAGAGAACAACGGCGTGGACTGTGGGCAATTGTAGTTTGTGGCTGGCAGAGCTATGTGTGATCGCCGTGTATTGGAGTGAATAAAAACGTGTTGTTGCTAGAACCGAGAGATTTGATGAAAGCCATGAATGAGGCCTAAATAATAGTGGTTTAGTAACACTAAACATAAGAAAATAAAAAGGTATACAATGGAATTGCTCAAGAAAAGTATAGTGATCATGAAAATATTGATAAATGTATTGTTTCTCACTTGACAACAATGTAGGTATTAGAGAACACGAAATAACGTCATTGAAGGAACAGTGCAGATTATATCTAAGAAATTATTATGTCAAAAAAGTATAAACAAGTGTTGCGCTTCTTCGTCTTGGTTCCTTGGTGAGGCGGCTGGTATGTACCGCTCTTTTTGTTTTTGAATTGGCCTGCACTGCGAACTATCAACAACCCACTCTTACTGATTTTAGTAACATAAATGAGAAAACTTACGATGGTTAATGGGTATTGTGAATCCAAGACGACTGCGAGAAAACATTGTTATAATACGTACGTGTGCGTATGTGCATGTGTATGCATGCGCGTACGTGTGTGCATACATGCATTTGTATGATTGTGTGTGTGTGTGTGTGTGCGTGCGTGCGTGCGTGCTTGCGTGTGTGCGTGTGTGTGTAGGTGGGCTATTTAGAGAATGGCCCATGTGCTTGCAGAATTGACTTAATTCTGGTAGCTGATGAAGTTTTAACACGTCGTTGTTTGTTAGTTACGCATTTGTCAAAGCAACTGCTATATATGGGCAAGGCCAGCGAAAACGAGACACTTTTGAAAAGGTGCTGTCGCCGGCCGTTTTCGTGGTTGTTATAGGGGCCTACGTAAAGTGCATACACATTTCCGACTCCAATGATATAATACATCACATGAATTATAATGATGTATAGTTTTATGCAATTAACTGTAAAATTTGCAGAATCACGAACTCATGCACGCGGCACAAGTGTGCGTTTTCGCATGTCGCCGGCAACAAACTAACTACAGCCACTATTCAAATTATTAAATTACTTATTATAAAAGTGCCTCATATGTGTTTCAATTACCTAATGCAAAGTGTACAAAATGTTATGGTATAAATAAATCACCTGCAGTACAAAATTATGTGTTTGTGATCTTGAGTACCTTGTTGCCGAAATCATGCGATTTACTTTACGCTGTTTCCTTTGATTGTTCTCCAACGTTTAATTCACACCACACGTAGTTGCAAACTGTTAATGAAATCACATATATATGTATATATATATATATATATATATATATGATCTACTACAATTACTTGCAGCTATAACCACCTCGATGACTGGGGCCAGAGTTAGTCAGCTGCGCAAGGCAGGGCTGGTTTCCGTTGTGATGAAAACGACCACCGGAATGACTGAAACCACGTAAGCGATGAACTCGATATCCGCAACGACCTCGATGATTACGGTTTACACTATAGGCTTTGATATCACTGGAGACGGCGGTGGCAGCAGCAGTATTTTCGATGACAGCCGCTCTGCTTCCGGAGAGTTCCAGACTGCGAGCTTCGTATAGCACTTGCTTGATATTTAGATTGTCTTTCAAGGCCTTCCTGCACACTCTGGAAGAAGTGCAACATTGGATGAGTTGTCCAAGAATCTCTGTGTCGACCTCATGAAACTCACAAAGAATTGCCATGCCTCTTAGACGGGTGTGGAAGGTGTCGATGCTCTCCCCTTGTTTCTGGGATGTTTGCCTGACCTTAAATGTCTTATACGAAATGTTCTTTTTGGGAGTGAGATACGTCTTCAGCACTGCATATTCTCTAGGAATTTGGTTGTCTTCTTCAGTCATTGCTCCAAACCCTTTTTGTTCAACAGTCATTGAGTCATAGATTTCGAAGACATCGTCTCCCCCATAATGAAATAATAGTGTTTTTTTCTGGCATCACTTCCAATGTCAAGGGCACAAAGGAGGTTTTCAAACTTGGCCATCCATTTACGCCATCTGGTGCCGGCTGTTGTCTATTCTCTATATAATATGCATTTTTCAAATGATGTTAGCGAGGCCATGGTATCGGCATAATGCACATGTATCGCGGGGGGTGAAACCAAGGACACAGTCCGTTTTGCTAGCTCGTAGCGTTATGAAACTGTAATCACGTACCAGAGTTCATCCTCGTCGTCAGATATGATGTTTGATTCTATGTCGCAAGACAATCGATAGTCAGATATGACGTTTAGTAGGAACCCGATCGGGTGAGCCTTATTTTAGCACATACATAGTTAGATAAATTCAGAAAATTATACCGAAGAGAAAAAGTGATTATATAAAATGTCATTACATTAATTAAGTATAACATAAGTTATGCTTCCAGAGGCTATATAAGGGGTACGGGGGCCCTGGAGCAAGTTTGAATTGTGAAGCCACCCACCGAAAGCCAAAGCATAATGTGTACGTACAATCATTTTAAAATTACATAATTTTTTGAAATATAATATTTTATTTTATCAAGCACAACATTTGAGTAATGTTGCCATTATGATAATGTTACAAAAAGTATTTATCATAAATGTTGAGATCGCACTACAACTCAATCTCTGCTTGATGTTGTTTGAATGAAGAGGAGGATGCACACTTCGCAATTGTGGGGAAGAAGATTATGAGCTTCCTTTCACTGATGTCAACAGAGGGTGATGTTCTGAGGAAAGTTGATTTTTATTCAATTGTTTGCTGAGGAAATCACGAAAGGCGGGACTTTTGATGTCGTGTTTGTTGACGAGTTAGGTGTAGGGGCATCTATGAGTGTAGTGGAAAGTCAGGAGATGTTAGTAAATTGTCTTGTATCAATTCTATTAAATTTGCCATGGTATTGCCTGTGCACGTTTTTGGTAACTTGACTGAGGCCCAGGGAGCTTGACTCAGATCCCTGCAAAATGTCCTGTTTCCTTAAATGAAGTCCCCGGGAAACGGTGGGCCCGGGAATGGATTTTTTCATTGAGTAGGGCCTGGGAGCCCTGGGCCCAGGAATAAATTGTGTTCTCACTTGAGTGAGGCCTTTGGAGCTCGGGACTATGGAATAATTTGTTTTCTCATTTCAGTGGGGCCCCAGGAGCTGTGGCCAATGATTTGTTTTCTCAGGGGCCCCGGGACTCGGGGCTGTGGGGCACTTGCCCCAGTTGCCCCTATGGTAATTCACTACTGGCGTCACCTGGCGCGCGAGTATGGTTGCTTAATATTATTACTTATATAGTGAACTTGCGAAAAGAGCCTCCTGGTGCCCCTCCGCCTGCAAAGGCATGTAAAAACCCTACACGTAGCCTTTTTGCACAACAGACCAACCATAAAAGGACATTTGCAAGAGGATGAGTAGCATGAAGCTCTCTCCTGAACTTGCAACGTGAAATTGACGCATGCTTATACCAGCACGACACTGTCAGGAAGATGCGCACTGCGCAGCTGCGGATTGACGTAGACCGGTCTACGCATCAACAATATTGGTCATGACGTCATTTTTTTCACATAACAACCAGTTGTACGTAAGAGGCGTATGAAGTCGAAGAGGATCCGCGACAGAATATATTTCCTTATTTTCCTCGTCTCTTTTGTTGCGGTAAATGTCCACGGTAACTTCGAGATGTGGACCACAGCTCTACAACGAGTGCGACACGGCGACAGGAACTTGAGGAAGGATTGTTCGCGAACTGCGACCGAAAAAGACGAGACGTCGGATACCGTTCGAGCTGACGAAGCGACTGCGAAGCCTTGCTTAGGGCAGGGTCAGCAAATTGCGGTCCACAAAGATATTTCATGCGGACTAAAACCGAGATATCATGGCGTACCTTTCGTGGGAAGAATAAAAGGAGTTGTTTCGCTGATTGGAACGGTTCGACACGATGCAGGTGCCATTCTGCGAATCTCTTCAGGCCCACTGCATCATCTATCCCACAACAAGTATGTGTGGCAAATCATTGAAAAGGCAAAAGGTACTAAGCGCCGTCGTGAAGACCGTGAACTACGTTTGCGCTTGTGGCTTAAACCTCCATAGGTTCCAGCGCCTTCTGGCAGTGAATAATACCCAATATAAAGACCTCATATACTACTGCGAAGTAAGCAGGCTGCGTCGAGGTGGCATGAGATGAGCTGAGACATGGAATTGGCTTCTTCGTGGAGCAGACGTTTCCAGAGGTAAGGCCTGCCGGACATCGCTGACCTTCAAGTACATATTCTACTTTCCAATATTGTCAACATCAATCGGTAATGTAATAATCGACTTAATGTAATAAATCGATCGGTAATGTAATAATCGACCGGTAATGTAATAAAAACGACTAAGTTGATTATGATGACGATGATAATGAAGGTGATGATGATTACGTTAGTAATGATAATGAACACAGTGATAACGAGTATGATAAATTATTACGATGACGAAGACGAGGAAATCGAAGACAATTAACTAATAATGATAATAACGAAAGTGATGATGAGTGTGATAAATTATAATGATAATGTAGACGAGGACGATGAAGAAAACAAAGGCGTTGACAATGACATCCTCAACCGCATCATTCTCTTCGACCTCATCGTCATTCTCACGTGCACCCTTATAACGGCTATCAATGCTGACATCCTGTTGATCTTCACTAAAATATACTTAACAAGGATTCTCAGAACAAGTCAGCCGTTTGTTTTCTGGGAGAACACACGGAATGCCGTTCATATAGCCTCCCAGGTAACGCAGTAACGACATGTCAGCAAACAATTGGTCCGAATCAGAAAGTGTGGCAGTGATGAGAGGTGTGGATAAAAGGGTCACCTCAACAAATGAAACGGATAATCTTTATTTTGTAACGACATTTCTTTGAGAAGACCCATTTCTTTGAGAAGACCCATTTCTTTGAGAAGACCCATCTTTTCATTAGATGACCCCTTAATTCAATTAACGTTTTCTTCGACAAAAACACTTGATTTTATGAAATGATCCCGTCACATGTTGAGATGATCTGCTAGTTTGTTATAAAAATGACCCTTGTATTTGATTCAGATAACACTTAAGTTTTTTTTAGATTACCCCTAAAAAACCAACCAATCAACAGGGGGCGCACAGGTGCCAAGAATGAACTTGGGGTGAGCAGCACAATTGGTGAGATATGTGTAAGAACAAGACTGCCCATTCTGATGCTTTTTATAATGCGGGATGCATTTTGTGTTGTGCAGTGTTTGTTTGTGGTGGTTTCTGGGATGTGAAGTAGAACTGCATGACATTCTATTGCTGTGAGAGATGATACTGTAGCACGCTTGTTGAATTAAACCCCGCCGCCCCCGCCTCCTGTTAACGCTTCAGTGAGACTGTCAACAATTTGCGTTATCACAGCGAGCGTGGTACTGTACGGCCAATGACTGTTGAAACCTGGTGTCGCTCTGTGTAGCTTTGTTACTGTGCATCACGTCTAAGGAAACGCGCAGGAGAAGCAGAAGCCGGGGAACAACTGATGAAGAAGTTCAGCTGGCCTTCAACCTCCGAGTGTTGGGTGTGCTCCAAGTTCCGGACATTATTAAAAAAATTAAGCTGGTGCTATTCCAAAATGAATTAGCTGAAGAGCTTAAACAAATAGAAACGAAGTTGACGTCTGTCCAGGATACATTAAAAGAAAAAGACACATGCATCGGCGAGTTAGAGGCTCGGGTGATCTACTTGGAAAAGGAAGTCGACCGCCACGGCCAGTACACAAGGCGGTCGAATCTTCGCTTCCATGGAAACCCTGATACCCCAGGCGAGAACACTACAGAAAAGTAACCTCCATTATCAACAGTGTCATGGAAGTGACACCCCCGCTAGAAGTGCGAGACATCGCACGCAGCCACAGGATTGGCCCTGTGCGCGAGGGGGTCACACGGCCTCGAGTTACAATTGTTCGCTTTGAGCAAAAACAAATGAGAGACAAGGTGTTCAGACAAAGAAAATTCCTGAAGAAGCATCAACCGGACCGCATATACGTTAATGAAGATCTGACGGCTCGGAGGGCAACGCTGGCTTACGAAAACCGATAATTGAAGAAAGAAAAGAAGATTGAAGATTGCTGGACTATCAACGGAAACATACTCGTCAAGAAACTCAACGGCGCCGTTGCTGAAATCAAGTCAAGTCAGAATTTGAACGTCTTTTGAAAGATGAATCCCTTAACGTCTGCCATTTTGGGCAAACACATTACTTTTGGTTAGACATATTGAATACCTTCTCAGATTCAGATTCAGATTCAGATTCAGACTGTTTATTACCAAGTAGCATTTAAAATGTACGAGGAATTCTTGGCGTTGTGGCGTTAACATACATGCACGCTTGTCTCCCCTGCCCCCCATCATGCACACGCAAAATATACAATCAGAAACAGTATGAAACTATGCTAAAACTAGTATAAATTTAAACCAAGGCCAACTGCCAACTGCCAACATATTTTAAGACAGTCGTACATCTATTGACATAAAGTGAACTTGATAACATAATATTAATACAGTCTGTACATTACCTAAAAAGTTAAAAAGTATACATGTAGTTAAATAAATAATAAATAAATATAAAAATAAATTAGCTGACGATATAAAAATTAAGCTGACAGTAAAAAAGTATGTATATACACGTAGTCAAGTTAATAAATAATAAATAAATAATAAAAATTTATAAATAACTAAAACAATAATAAATACATAATTTTTGCATGGCGACATAAAATCTAAACCGACTAAAAACAGTATCATGGCATCTTGCGGTTCAAGTGACTCACAGCCTGCGGATAAAAACTATTTTAAAGTCTAGTCGTCCTTGTCTTAATACTTCTATAGCGCTTGCCAGAGGGAAGAAGTTCAAAGAGATGGTTGGCTGGGTGGGTAGTATCCCGTACAATGCTCTTGGATTTTCGCTCACATCGAGTATGGTAAATAGATTCAATGGCTAATTTTTTTTCATAGCTTCTCTTTGAATTTCTAATTTCAGCTGTAGCTTGATTAAGTGCTTCTTTATAAATGTTGTAGTCTTCATCATTTCCAGTACATCTATATGACTTCCACATCATTTGTTTATACTTAATTTGTCTAATGGCTTCTTTCGATAAGTGTTTCTTTTTAGACCGTTTCCCTTGTTTTTTGAAAGGTACAAATTGATCGACTATGCACTTAATTTCACTATTTAAGATTTTCCAGCATTCGGTTGCTGTCTTATTCTTCAGTGTGTTATTCCAGTCTATCTTTGCTAAATATTTCCTCATGTCCTTATACCTTCCTTTGTGGAAATTTCTCCTATACTGCTTTTTACTATTCCTTTCTGATTTTACTTTGATGGTAAAATGTATCTGGTTGTGATCACTACTCCCCAGTGGCTCACATATCTTGACATTGTCAACTAATTCTTTCTGTGAGGACAAAACTAAGTCTAACACATTCTCTCCCCTGGTTGGTTCTAGCACATGTTGAGAAAGGAAACTATCTTGTACTAAAACTAAAAACTTGTGGTCCTCACTCCCCATACTCTGTAGAGATTTCCATTGTATATGCCCATGGTTAAAGGGAAAATGAAATGATTGAACAACCACAGCCCAAACGTAAGAACATACTATTTACAGTACAAGTCACAATGATTTGACAAGTACAGCGTCACGGTATATTTTAAATAATTTTTTAAACGTAGCTACTATCGGCACAGGGCGCCGCCATCATGCTCCAGGAGCGTGTGGTTGTACATCCGGTTTGATTGGCGAGATGTCTCCCAAAGCTGTATACAGCAATTCGATAGGCGACGCAGCATAGCTCTCACAAAAACCGACGAAACGCATACAAACGCATAAAAACAGAACAATTTATTGCACTGCGTGGCTACTGGATATACTATAAATGCTAGTAAGCAACTTTTCTCATACTTCCACAGAAGGTTTCCAACATAAAAAAATAACTTATATATGATGAATTTGACGTGTTCGCCGGCGGCAAGATTGGCGAAAGTCTGCGGTAGTCACTTTCGAACGCCGATTGCGAGCCTAAATACGAAAGTTACGAGCATAAAAAGACATTGAACGTCAAAACATAATTCTTGGTTAAAGCCACAGGTCCATCTCCAGTCGATTTGGTTACAAATAACTATGCACCGATGAAGTAAAATTAAGCGAAATCGACCTGGAAGCTCGACATCATTGCCTTATTTGGAGGGTGAAGCGGCGCGTAGGAAATGACAAGCCGAAACCATGGACCATTTGTTAAGGTGTGGACAATTGATGGATACAGTGTTGATGGTTGGATGGACCATTTGTTAAGGTGTGGACAACAGATGAATACAGTGTTGATGGTTGGATGGACCATTTGTTAAGGTGTGGACAACTGATGGATACAGTGTTGATGGTTGGATGGACCATTTGTTAAGGTGTGGACAACTGATGGATACAGTGTTGATGGTTGAATGGACCATTTGTTAAAATGTGTACAACTGATGGATACAGTGTTGATGGTTGGAGGGACCATTTGTTAATATGTGGACAACTGATAGATACAGTGTTGATGGTTGGATGGACCATTTGTTAAGGTGTGGAGAACTGATGGATACAGTGTTGATGATTGGATGGACCATTTGTTAAGGTGTGGAGAACTGATGGATACAGTGTTGCTGGTTGAATGGACCATTTGTTAAGGTGTGGACAACTGATGGATACAGTGTTGATGGTTGGATGGACCATTTGCTAGGCAACAGGTCATGTGATGGATAACTCAAGTGTGAAATTCAAGCATTCATTATTGATAATATGGTTAAATAAGTATTTACCATGAACTTGGCCACGCCTTTCTAAAGGTAAACCTTTGTCGGGTGTTGGTAGCGCTGTGTTAGAACACCATCTGGAGGAGTCTCACTCCAGTACCTCTCCTGAAAATATATGTGAAACATATTTTTAGTTTCCCATCAAGAAGTCACAATTTAAATATTATGTTGAAGTAAAAGAAGACATTCTGTACCAACACAGCCGTTTCATGTGGAGTGTGGGATCTTAACATTTAACAAAAGTGTCACGCAGAGAATTAACTCTAGATGGCAGGTGGACAAGCCCTTTGGCTTATCGAGAGTCCAACCCTTTTATTTACTTGTATCCCGCCCTTCTGAGGTATGTGTTGATTTTATTTGTAAACATATTCAAGCTACTAGCACCCACATAATCAGCAGATAATCTGTTCCATTAATTTACAGTCCTTTATGAAAATTTGAACTTTCTTTTATCTAAACTATACTGCTCCTTTACTAATGTAACTTGATGTCCTCTGGTTCTTCTATCTTTCTTAACTGAGAACAAACTATTTCTACCAATATTTTCATAACCATTCAATATTTTAAACACTATTATCTGATCTCCTCTCAATCTCCTGGGGCTGGTTTCACGAAGCGGCTAAGAATGTTCTTAACGGAAGATGACAGCCTTAGTAAATAACGTGATTTTTTTAATACAGGGTTTATACACATTTTGACATTTCAAATTCCATTACTTTCCATGACTTTTCATGACCTGACAATGTAAATTTCCATGACATTTAACAAGATTTAACAAGATTGCCACCCAGAGAATTAACTCTAGGTAGCAGGTGGACAAGGAAGCCCTTGGCTTATCGAGAGTCCGACCTTTTTATCAATGTGTATCCCGCCCGTCTGAGGTATGTGTCGATTTTATTTTTAAACATATTCACGCTACTAGCACCCACACAATCAGCAGGTAATCTGTTCCATTAATTTACAGTCCTTTGTGAAAATGAAAACTTTCTTATATCCAATCTACTCTGCTCCTTTGCTAATGCAAGATCATGTCCTCTAGTCCTTCTATCTTTCTTAACTGAGAAAAACATATTTCTATGAATATTTTCATAACCCTTCAATATTTTAAACACTTCTATCTGATCTCCTCTCAATCTCCTGGTCTCTAGTGTTGTTAAACCGCATTTTTTTAGGCGTATTTCATAACTAAGATCCCTCAGATTTGGTATCATTTTAGTTGCTCTCCTCTGCACTCTTTCTAGCATATCTATGTCCTTCCTGCGATATGGCCTCCACGCTTGAATACAATATTCTAAATGAGGCCTAACTATTGTTTTGTACAGCGGTATTATTAACTCTTTTTCCTTATACGTTATGTTTCGCCTAATTAATCCAAGGATTTGATTTCCCTTTGAAGCTGCAATTCCGCACTGCTCTGAAATCTTCATATCAGCACTAACGGTTAACCCTAAGTCCTTTTCTTTTACAGTAGTACTTAGTACAGTACCCCCCATTGTATATTCTACCTCTTCGTTCCCATATCCTATGTGGAGGCATTTACATTTCCCAAAATTGAACATCATTTGCCACTTTTCAGACCATTTGATCAACCTGTCAAGATCATCTTGTAAATGCTGTCTATCTCCATCACTATTGAACATAGCATTGAAACCGTCTCAATATTTCTTTCTGTAGTGATTGTCCAATAAACTGAAATAACAGAGTATATGATATATAATACAGAAACACCAAGGGGCCCGTTCTGAACGTTGTTCCCTTATTTAGTTGTATATTTATTGACGTCCTATGCGATGTAATCGTGTTATACCGATTCCAGACATGTGACACTATCGTAATTTTGTTTAGTGTTTAGTTTGCAGTCTTCTGGCAGCAGTACTCTTACCCCAAACAATTTCGCGTGTAAAACGTGAATTTGTCAAACCTGTTTACGTCAGGCACCAGGGATATATTATAAAACATTTGCACTACCACTGGCAGGAGCCTTTCTAACCTGTTTTTAAAGGTAAAAACTCATTGCGCATGACATTCCTGAACTTGCGTACATATATCAAACGGTGCTCAGTTGTATTGTGTGACATTTTTTGGCACTGGTGCAATAATTAACATCAAGAAAAAACATGTAGTACACAACACGTGACATTGGCTATAGTCAGTTAAAAGGCCAACTCCTTTCTCTCAATTCATTCGACTATTGAAGCAGCTCTTGACGTGTGATTCAGGTAAGATACTCTTGCGCTAGTTTATACTTTGCACATTTAAAACTTGAAATTTACTTAAAGTCACTCTTCTCTTGAGAAATAATGTGGATTTAACTTTCTTTTACAGACAATGCGCGCCGTCATCATCCTTCTGTTTGCGTGTTTCGCGCTGCCGACATTGGCTGATGACAATGCGGCTCAGTTGGAAAACACGGTAATATAAGCTGTCTATACAAACTCACTTATTTCATACGAACTTGTCTTAGCCATGCGAAAGTGCGACGATAAATAAATCATTTAACTGTGTTTAGCAAATGCAGATACCTGCTTCAATTATGTAAAAGTCCACTAGTCTTTATATGTTGTATATGTCATATTGAAATAATTTGAAAGTCCATTTGATATGCTTACTGTTAACAATTACTTTATTCAAGCAACACGTTATTACAATTAACAATTACTTTATTCAAGCAACACGTTATTACAAAGACGTATTAGAGCGATATTCTGCCAGTGTTCAACTGAGATAATGTTGCTTCTATGTTTTACTAGGATGTTGATTCTTCACAAAGTCTGACTGAAGTCGGGGACGATATATCCGGTATGTTTTGGTAGACGTATATATTTTATTTTATATCAATGAAATCACCATTATTTGATTTACATTATAAAACAGCTTTGTGTCACAAATATATTAATAATAATAATGGTGTTGCTATTCAAGGAATAAAGTTATATCTAAACAAAGTTGGCATTATAACAGTAGTAAGACATGCGACTACTGCACACGTCAGCCGTATGTACTGCAAGTCGATTTTGCAAATTCACACTTCAGTACCTTGTGTGGTGCATGCTTTGCACTAGGCGCGATGAAATGCTCAATAGTTGTATGAGAGTGCTTCCTGTTAGTTGGTCTCTGAACCCCTCGACACATGCCCCTCTCAAGCTCATTCCATATATATTTGACCTACCTGGATCAGGTCATGTGAATAAGGCATCTACAGGAAGAACACCTAGTTGCATTGTGACTCCTGTTAATCAACAGTTATATGGTGAATATACCTGCCTGCTTACACCATCACGCTCGGTTCGACCGACAACTGCACAGTCTCCTTGCAGCCAAGTAACGACTGTGAAGTCCCCTCTAACATCTAAGTTTCTGATTCGCTTGTTGTGGCCGCTGTGGGTGGAGTCAACACATGACAAGTGAGAACATAACCCAGCGTGCCGATAGGTTGTTGCATTTCTCACTTGATAACCGCGGCATTTTAATTCTTCAAACGCAATGTGTTGGCCTATTTATTGTTTATTTCAAGACTGTCCACTATTATTACTTAAAACTGTCCACCTATTCATTGACCTGCTGACTTTCACCAAAATGAGGTGACCAATACCTGTCTATTGGCACATCAAATGAAGCGTGTCGTGGTCATATATGATTGCCTGACTAGTTGCTAGAAACTTAAACCAATTAATTCATGTCAAAAATCCACCTAACATAGCCATTAGAGAAATAAGCGTTAAGTAAAAGTGGTAAGTGTTTTGGCGATGAGTATTAACTACACAATTTAAATGTTAATATTTCATATATATATATAGGTAGAATTGTCCTTTGATCCGAAGTCATGAACGTTGAAAATGGATTTTAAAGAACGGAAATTTTATCTCATTATATCCCAGCCTCACGCCGAATAACAACCTCAAAATGCACACATCTGTTTTATATTTAGTGTACTTTGATAAAGATTATATTTCGTTTATATGTTCTTGTAAGATCGCCACAAGAGAGAGAACGACCAACTTTCGATTCTGCGGAGGATACCCAGAGGTAAGTCTAACTACACTTTCCACTAACAGTACACTATTAAATGTTGCATATTAACAATGTGCATCCATTACACAGTTTAGCTTATGAAACCGAACCATTAATATATAATATATATAGGGAAAACTTACATTGCAATCATTGTTAATATTATGCTCACCCGAGGGCGAAGCACCCTAAAGCGCGGCGCCCGGAAAAGAAAATTTTGTAATGTTGAACACATTTATGATAGTAAAACACATTCCATCAAGATGTTTAATGTGTCACTGTAAACAGTTTTTTCTCGTGTGTGTGTTTTTGTGAGTGAAAAACTGCTGAACAAAATTATATAAGGCGAACAACATAGCTGTGTGTGACACTTAGCCAATGTGTACTTGTTATAATTTTATTACACGCAAATGGTTATGGTTTTGGTGCGATGGAGTTTGGGACCTCTACTAGTATTATTATTATTATCATTGTTATTTGTATTACTATTAACGTACGTTGACACACCTTACTAGTATACATGTTATCATAATAGTATGCTAGACAGTATAAATGTGACTTTACATCAACCTAAACTTGTTGTTGTTTCTTTTAGGTTTTGGTCACGATTACACCACATAAGGATATACGATGTCTACGGGAGGATGTAAGTCGTGCAAAGTGTTGTTACGTTTAGAATTATTTACTGTCGGCAAGCATTATACCTTATAGTATAACATAGGTGGATTCAGATCGCCGGATTTTACTTCCGTGTCCCAGTAGCTGGTGTTAACTAAAGCATACCCTATCGATTGGGTAGACCAGAATTTAACTAGACGACTTAATAATGAGTGTAGCTCTTTTCGGCAGACCAGACCAGACCAGACCAAGCCAGACTCCCTCCGACCACACTCTGTAACTGCACTAGACGGACCGACATCGACTGCGCTATGATGGAAGCCGGGGGGGGGGGGTGAAATCAAGTAAAAATGTCTACTACGTACTTTGATTGTACTCGGGGCTACTTGATGGCGGTCTGACGTATTCGAAAGTTTTCAAGTTTACGTGATTATGACGATACGTCGGCTTCCAGTAAGTGTATCCGGTGTAGGTCATTGAGGTGGGTACACTGCAGTCGGAAGGAGTCTGGTCTGGTTGGGGGTGGGGAGGGGGTGAAAAGTGCCTCTCGGTCATTAGTGTAGCTTCTAAATATTTAACGATATTTGATAAAGATTATTGTGCAATACAAGCATTATGTAAAAAAAAGTCAGATACATAAGTTCAACGTATGTATGCTAGTTAGTATAGCTAATGTAATCTACGCGACGGCAAAGATAGTATTTATAGTGCGTTAGTAAGTATTATGCTAATATTAATAGAACAGCTCAGGCACTTTGTTAACCGAATCGATATTTCTGTGCAATTCCTTTTTGCAGATGGCTGTAGCATTAACTGCAGACGAGGCAGTTGCAGTTGCCTGGGCAGTTGCCGTTGCAAATGCACCTCGTGGGGCCGTCCGAAATGCAGGCATTAGCATTAGTGAGGCCACCAAAACATGTGCAGGACCGTCCGGAAGCCAACGGACTGCGACGTGACTGGCATACGCGTCAAGTACCGTTGAAGTAACTGGAGCAGGAGTTTTTCAGCCAATGTTTTGTTTCAATTCGCTTGGGGTGCTGCGCTCTGTAGCGTGACCAATTGCACAGAAAACAGCGTTGCATCGTTGTACTCTTGTATTTGTCAATAATAAAACGCATTCCATCAAAGTGTCAAACGTATTAGTCATATTAGGAGAACGGCGTGCAAAACGGGCCACCAACCCAAAACGGGCTCCCGGCCGTTTGGCGTTATTGTACTATATAGAGCTAAATGTGTGGTGGCACTGCTATGTAACTCATAAATAGGCCCTAGTGAACATTAGTTGGAAGTGCGAAATGCACATTCAAAGAGGTGACCTCCAAGAGAATGTTTTTCACACTTTTCTTAAAATGTTAGCACTATTTTCAAAATATCATATTTCCATTTTATGCGCGTTGAAATCAACGTAGTATGCATCAGTCAAAAGTAAATGCTATGATATGTATATATATATATCTTAGATTTTAAAAACATGCAGAGTTTGTATTCAAATTGATTATCAACCTGAGGCTGTGACGTGCGCACAAAACGGGCCACCATGTCCGCTATGATAACATGGGTTCGCTATCGTCGATATGCTGTTAATACAATACACACTCCTTATTTTGTAAGGTTTTATGGTATTACATTATTTTACATAAATATTACATATTACCCAGCCAATTATACAATAATTATAACAACAGTATTAAGCAAAACGATAATATTACTAATACATTAATTTTTATAAGTATATAAAGTCAATATGAGCTGTATTGATACATATTGTATTGTTATATTTTCAAGTAGGGTAATATATAAATATGTTATCAAGTTGAATGTGTCACCCAGCCATGATAATGAACCCCGTAGTGAGTTTTCTCACATATTCTGGCAGGAGATCAATCAACAGGTGAAAGTCGAGTAACTGAGAAAAGACATGCATCACCACGCTCAGGCCATACAAAGGTCAACTTCGATTGAGAATAAAATGTAACAAAAAATCCTACAACGCGGAAGGAGCCTCAAACCAACACGAGTGGAACTACAAGTGGAAAGAAGCGATCGCTCGCCATGCTACTGCGATGTATCGTATTTTCGAAAACAAGCAAGACAAGTGGGTGCAGATTCAAAATACTATATTAACGATTGTTATTTAAAACTATTACAAACTTAAGGGTAATGGTTATTCTCAAAGTAATAATAATAATTACTATTATAAAATGGAGCAGTTGAAACAATTAAAGGGTAATCCAAAAAACTATGTTAAAGTTAAGTGTAGTTTCACTCGACTTCATTCATATGAAGGAGAACCTAATGTATTTAAAATTACGCCTAATATTAAGGGATTATATCAAAAACAAATGGTAAAGATTAATTCAAAAAGGAGTCATTAAGATATAATTTTATAATGCTAACTGCTCATCTCAACACATAATATGGGAATCTCATTAGAATCAAGTGATCTTCAAAAAAAGTTAGTTAAATTAGGGGGACATCTCACAACAACGCATGGTTCTTCTAATAAAGTATCGTTACAAAATATGTTAGACGGTAATAACACTTTAACGAGCTGATAGTCTCAACAAATTAAATTATCATATCAAAACATTAAGGGGTCTTCTCAAAAAAGTTAATGGATCATTTCCAAAATAGACGTATTAATTAAAAATAATCGGCTGATCATCTCAACACATTAAGGGATCATATCAAGACAATAATGGTAATCTGTGAATTAAGTTTTTTTTCTTCAAAAAGTCATATAAAATAAAAAAAATTTCAATAAAAATTCATAATAAATATTCCTTAATTTATTAATAAAAGCTGCTTAATTTATACAGATAACCCCTACATTTGCAATAAACTAATTGATTTTGATGACCCTTTTTATTTCTATTGTGCGATGAATTTGGACATGATTCTGTTTCCCTTAATTACACATACTGACCGCTTCTATTTACGATGTGACAACTTATTTATAGGACACAATCAGCCAGCCAGATAATTGTTTCAATAATCCTTGTTTTTTTGTAAATGACCCCTTACCTGTTTGGGGAAGAACCCCATTATTTCACTCAACGATTCCCTAATATATTGACACGACCAGCTAGCTCATTTCTTGGCTAGTTACACTGCTTAATATAATAATTACAATTTTTTGAGAAGACCCCTACATTTTTAGATCAGCCCTTAATTTGTTGAGACGACCAGCCCCTTAATTTGTTAATGACTACTTACGTATTTTGTAACGACACTTTTTTAGAAGACCCATCTGTTTAATTACATGACCAGTTAATTTAATTAACGTTTTCTTCGAAAAAAATATTTGATTTTATGAAATGATCCCCTCACGTGTTTAGATGATCTGCTAGTTTGTTATAAAAATGAACTTTCCAAAACTATTTCCACTTTTTTTGTTTAAATTGTTTATGACATAATCTCATATCATCAGGCATATTTTAATATACAATAGGTTTCCGTTATTCATTAATATGACCCATTTATTTGATTCAGCTAACAATGAAGTTTGGGTTTTTAGATTACCCCTGTAATTTTTTTCAGTTGGTTGCTATTAGTATTATTATTATAATTACTACTATTATTATTATTTCGAGATTACCGTTACGTTTCTAATAATTTTATAGTAGCACACTTCAACATTACATACTGATATATCCCCGAAGTTGTTTGAGAAAATCCCTTTATTGAGAGATGACTACGTATTTTTTAAGATGATCGCTTAATGTTTTGCGATGATCAACTAATTATTTTAACAATACGTCAATTTTAGCAATGATCCCTTGAGCTTTTTGAGAAGGCCCCTGTCTTTTATAAGAAAACCATTTAATGCAATTGTGGTTTTTCAAATTTATTGTGACAATAAGTTAGTTGTTTTTAATGAACGTTTACCTTTTTTGTGAAACAACAATATAATGTATTTTGAGAATGCAATATTATTAATGAGATGACCCTTTAATGTTTTGAGATGATCCCTGAATCTGTTGACACGAACAGAGAAGACTTTTTATTTGCGAGATGAACCGCATGTGCGTGCGTGTGTGCTTGTGTGCGTGTGGGCGGGTGCGCGTGTGCGCGTGTGCGCGTGTGTGCGTGTGCTGGTGTTCGTATGCCGTGTGTGTTTGCGAACGTGCCAAATTTTCAAGGAACGTTCAAAATGTAAACTGTAGCAGTGAATGTCCGAAATATGTCAACATTGACGACTAACAATAGCAGGATGCTGTGCAATATAGCGGGGTAATGTATATTATATATGTACATATGTAAATCAAATCATTGGGATTTGATTTTTCTAAAACAAAAATTAAGTACAAATTTCTTTACCAGAGAGTTCGTGGAGATCTAGCGAAGACTCGTCATCGTAACAAAACATAGACTACAGCGTTATCTCAATGGAGAAATCTTGGTAGAACATGATCGCTGTAGTACATGTAAACAATATGTGTAAGCTAAATAAACTAGTATGCCTAATCTTTGTTAACAGTGAGCATGTAAATGGACTTACAAAGTGATAGTAGAGTAATGTATTGATTACATAATTATTGTAAATAGTAATGGATTCTTAAGTACCTAAGGCATATATGATATTACCGTGTAATGGCATAACATGTAAAAATATACATGCATTCCAAACGCCAGTTATGTTAATTGTTTATCTTTGCCCCGTAGTATATTTCAAAATAGCCACAGCGTAGGTGATAGTCGACCGATTCATAATGTTTTCATTGTGCATTCTGATCACAATTACATGTTCATATGAAATAAGTATGTTTCTGCAGATTCCGTCTTCTCCAGTTGAACTGCATTGTCATCAGCCAAAGCCGGCAACGCGACACACGCTAAGAAGTACGATAACGACGCGCATTTAGTCCAGTAGAAATTGACGACGACCCGGAAATTTTGGTTAAAAAGCCCATTTTTCTTTAAGATGACCAGTAGGGTTTCTTGAACTTACGGAAGAAACCCAACCAAAATCAACGCTGGGGAACCTCGACATTTTCAACGATAGAATGAATATCCTAGTTGGTTTATTAGTGAAATGTCCTTAGTTACTAAGATAACATTTTAAAATAAATATATATGTGTGAGTAATTACGTTATAATAATAAATTTAACTACTGCTGTTGAATTGTTTTATTCATAATATAGTATTGTATTATCTGAAGAGTACCTAGAAAATAGTCACATCTTTTTTCAGGATCGGGCCGCTGATATGGACCAATTAGTATTTTGTCAATAAGGTATTTATTATTATAACTAGTAATTATCATACGCGGATCCGGGAGGCGCCTGGGTACAGATGTCCCCTAGACCTTTGGAATTTGACGTGCCCCTAGACCTTTTTGAATATGCCTTTGTGATGTGCCCCCCTATATCTTTGGAATGCGTCCCCGTTTAGGTCAGAAGAAGCTGAAGTTACGACAGCAACACAAAATTCAACACCACCCCTCCGTCTTCCGATGTCATCAGAGACAGCAGACAGAGAAGCTGAAGACATGAAGTTACGGTGACGCTGGCGAAAACATATTCGATGGCACGTCCATCTCCCTTCGGAAGTTATGATCCGACAGCGCGACAGCGAAATCGCCCTGAATCGGGCTCATACCACGGAATACCAAATGTGAATATGGCTCAGCTACCAGTGGATGTTTATGGCAAGCCTCAAGGGATAGAACTGGAGGTTCTGACTGGACTGCTTGCATGGGCGTTTGCTGTTGTCGAAATCTCCTGCACGAATAATGTCATCAGTGCTAACTTTCTCGCAGTTGATGACATCGGTACGTGGATATTCTTTTGGTAGGCTGTGATACCAATTACAAAACAGTTGACTTCTCAAATGCCATTACGTGTTCATATATAGCACTGAAGCCCAATGACGAAAATATTGTTGACAAGTGTGAAACTATTCTCATATTAACATTAACTGTAGTCTGCGTATCTTCTTCTACTATATAGCCGCATCTCTTGTCATGAAGATTCTTCACGAGGGTAAGGAGAAGTAGATGTATCTACGACTCAAGTTTGTTAATGCTGACATGTTCAGGTGACGGGTAGATATCGACTGACTAATCTAGTATGCCAATGGCATCCTAGATGGCCTGAGCGGCATTTCCCACAAACTTGTTGGTGTCGGCGATGTCAACGTCCATGTCATGATAGGAGTCATGCAAACGTGTTGCTGCATTCCTTGTTAAGGTGACTACGTTTGTTTTCCTTAGAGATCTGCTTTTGTGATGCAATCAGACTACGTTTTGTGTGTTTTGTTGTGTATGCTGGACCGCCAGGGGGAAGGAACAAGGATAATTTTGCTTTGACATCTTGCAATGTGTAACATTTAGCCATCAACTCAAAAATGCTTTATTGTCTGTCCTAAAATACCTTTTAAAAAAGAAAGTTGTCTTTAGGCTCAACCATTGATTACGTAATTAAATAATTAGCTTTGACAATAAAAAATAAAACACACACAAACACACACTGTTATTGCATACATATGTAAAGTTTAGCTGTTGTGAAGTTGTAGCGTATAATGTATATAAATAATGCAGTAGAGGTAAAAACACCGGAGGTACAAATGCGTTTGTTTAAATGCAAGGAGCATAGTAAACAAAAGAAAACAAGTGAACTAAACATAATGGTAGAAGATATTGACCATCAAATAATAGGTATAACCGAATCATGAGCCACCACTGATATATCAGATGCCGAATTGGGACTAACAGGCTATGTAATGTTCAGGAAAGATAGAGTAAGAAGAAGGGGATTTGGAGTTGTTTTATATGTTAAAGAATCTATCCAAGCTGATTAAATAAAATTAGAAAGAGAGGAGATTGCGAAGAAGCTGTTTGGTGTAACATAGTTACAGGAAACTCGACGTTAACGGTGGGGCTAAATTATCGAAGTCCAAACAAGCATAAAAGAGAATGAAAAATTACAAAATGCTATAAGGGAAGTTAACAAATGGGACTGTATTATTATGGGATATTTTAAACATGGTCATATGCAATTGAAATTTCTACGGAGTACGGGGTGTGGGGACCACAAGTTTTTAGTTTTATTGCAAGACGTTTTCTCAACATGTGCTAGAGCCAACCAGGTGTGACAATGTGTTAGACATAGTTTTGTTCTCACAAAATGAATTAGTTGACAATGTCTAATTGTGTGATCCTTAGATTAGTAGTGATCACAACCAGATACATTTTACCATCAATGTAAAATCAGAAAGAAATAATAAAAAGCGTTTCAGGAGAAATTACCACAAAGGAAGATGAACAAATATTTAGCAAAGATAGACTTGAACAACACACTGAAGAATAAGACAGCAACATAATATCTTACAGTGTGAAATAGAGTCCATCGTCGATAGTTGTTCCCTTTTGAAAAAAGGGAAACGGTCCAGAAAGAAATACTTATCGATCGAAAGAAGCCACTTGAAATATTAAGTACAAACAAATGATGTGGAAGTCATATAGACGCACTGGAAATGTCGAAGACTACAACATTTATAAAGAAGCGATAAACCTAGCTACTACTGAAATTTGAAATTCGAAGAGAAACCACGCTGTTGAAGATTTTTCAGCGATGTTCAAATTTGTTCCACTGTTATTGCGGCTGTGTGAAAACCTCCATTTGCAATCCCCCTTCAGGCTCGCCAATAAAAAACCTGGAGCCAGCAAAAAAAAAAACCCACCCCCAGGCTCTCTAAAAACATCAATTTGCACGCTTCATTAAATATTAGGAGGCAAATCCTATCTCCATCCCTTCACTAAAAATACACCACAAAATACACACCCTTCCCTAAGTATTCGGGAGCTAATGCTATCTCCAGCTTCCAACAAAAATAGTGCGTGTTCCAGTCCCCACTCTGTTTCGACACCTATGTCTCACAAATAAATCAACCAATATGTATATCGTTACGCTATGGGCAACAAAATTGCAAACAAATGTCTTCTTTAGCGTTCCATAACACAAGCCAACACAAATAAAATCTTACAAAAAACGAACATATTCAATTGACAGTTTACGTATATTTTCCTTTGACAAAATTGAGATTCCCCATGTTGGATTTTGGTTGGATTTTTTCCCTACTGGACATCTTAAAACACAATTTAAAAAATAAATAAAATGCCTGCTGGATTTGGTTAACAGTTTGTCAATTTCTACTGGAGTAATTGTCTCTACATCGAAATTAAAGCCGAAAGTGTGAAATAAAGTATATTTTCTAGTGGTAAATGTGTAATATACAACGTAGCATAAAAACACTTTACTTGAATAAGATACTGCTCCTGTAATCCCGGAACGAAACAAGAGGAATAAACTCTCCTTTTGTCTGACTTGAAACTATGACAGGTGTGGCTGCGTTGGCGCGTACTCCGTGTTTTTCGTGGTGCTTTTTCTTGGGTCACTGCCAGTTTGGGACAATGGGCAATTGTGGATGGATTGGTTGAGAAATTAATTGATCTGTTGACATTTGCTTGACATTTCACAAAAGTTATGTTCAGTCTGTTTTTATACTTAGGAGAAATTAAAGACTCCAGGCAACCGGACATTTTGGTTAAAATGCCCATTTTTCTTTAAGATGATCAGTAGGGTTTCTTGAACTTACGGAAGAAACCCAACCAAAATCAATGCTGGGGAACCTCGACTTTTTCAACGATAGAATGAATATCCTGATTTGTTTATTAGTGAAATGTCCGTAGTTACTAAGATAACATTTTAAAATAAATATATATGTGTGAGGAATTATGTTATAATAATAAATTTAACTACTGCTGTTGAATTGTTTTATTCATAATATAGCATTATATTATCTGAAGAGTACCTAGAAAATAGTCACATCTTTTTCAGGAACGGGCCGCTGATATGGACCAATTTGTATTTTGTCAATAAGGTATTTATTATTATAACTAGTAATTATCATACGCGGATCCGGGAGGCGCCTGGGTACATATGTCCCCTAGATCTTTGGAATTTGGCGTGCCACTAGACCTTTTTGAATATGCCTTTGTGATGTGCCCCCCTATGTCTTTGGAATGCGCCCTCGTTTAGGTGAGAAGAAGCTGAAGTTACGACAGCAACAACAAATTCAACAGAACCCCCCACTCCTCTGTCTTCCGATGTCATCAGTCGAGCTGAGACAGCACACAGAGAAGCTGAAGACATGAAGTTACGATGACGCCGGCAAAAACATATTCGATGGCACGACTATCTCCTTTCTGAAGTTATGATGATGATCCGACAGCGCGACAGCGAAATCGCCCTGGGCCCAAGGTTATAAAGCGTACTCGGTGCTCATACTCAACTCCATGCTCAGACTCGGGATTTCACGCTCACCAGAAAATCCGTGCTCACGGTGGTTATAAAACTTCTTGAGTACGTGCTCAACTGAGTACGCCGCCTTGAGTATATGCTCAACTGCGTGCTACTGCGACGCCATTTTTTCAAATACGCAAGCGGCCGAAATGGAACTCTTTCATCGATGAAGGTAAGAATCAGTGTAAACAATAATAGTGTCGTCTGCTAGATTACATGATGGCGGAGGAAGATTGTAATGCGAGTGTTCCCGTTGTTGCCAAGAAAAGGGCTAAGCCATGGGGGGGGGGGGGGGGAGTTGAGGAACAACAGTTGATAAAGGAAGTTCAGCAGCGTGAGGACACGCTGTTTGGAGTAATAAGGGGCTGTGGGGCAAAGACCGTGCACAAGCAGCGCCAAGAAGCGTGGCAGCAAATTGTTGAGGTTCTGAAAGCGTACGTGTTGTGTGAAATTGTAAGGTTTAACTAAGCCAGGCCTAAAGCATCGGTGACTAAATTGTTATCATAATAACCTCATAATATTAAACTATATGTAGTGTAATCGGCACTTGTGTAAAATCCGGACCCACCACGATTTCGCCGTTATAACTTGAGTTTTGCCTAACTTTTATACGTCGGGCTCAGTCAGACCATTACTACTGACGTTAGTTCCATCAATCATTCAACATCATGCCAGGCATATTTATATTACGAAAATATTGTGTCTTTGTGCATTTTGGAAGCCCAAATAGCGATCCGGTTTGCACTAGTCTGCATCGCTGCGGTCGTGCGTTACCGCATCGCACCCGTAAAATGGGCAATATAGTATGGCAGGCCGATAGGGCCATAAACGCGGTACACTTAACGCGTTAAATAAGAAGTTAACGCGTTAACGTGGCAACCAATGAGAACGCAAAGAAGTTAACGCGTTAACCTAGCAACCAATGAGAACGCGATATAACTTAACGCGCTAACGTAGCAACCAATGAGAACGCGATTCACTTAACGCGTTAACCTAGCAACCAATGAGAACGCGATATAACTTAACGCGCTAACGTAGCAACCAATGAGAACGCGATTCACTTAACGCGTTAACCTAGCAACCAATGAGAACGCGATATAACTTAACGCGCTAACGTATCAACCAATGAGAACGCGATTCACTTAACGCGTTAACCTAGCAACCAATGAGAACGCGATATAACTTAACGCGCTAACGTAGCAACCAATGAGAACGCGATTCACTTAACGCGTTAACGTAGCAACAAATGAGAACGCGATATAACTTAACGCGCTAACGTAGCAACCAATGAGAACGCGAATAACTTAACGCGTTAACCTAGCAACCAATGAGAACGCGATATAACTTAACGCGTTAACTTAGCAACCAATAAAGACTCGGATAAGTTAACGCGTTAACTAAGCATCCAATAATGACTCATTTAGCTACGAATCAGATATTGAACCAATGAAAGTTAATCTTAGTTATGCATTATGAACACGAAAAGGCGGTAATCTACAATACCATTCATGAACATAGCTAAACTTTGGCAACATCCTGCGCAATGTACATTAAGAATTGCACATTAACCCCCGTATTTATAGGTTTTGGCATCATATTAGGCCCTAGTATACACCTTTTCAAACTAACACACAATATTAATGGCTGTCGTTTGCTATTATTTAATGTCCTTTGTATCTTGTGGAGATATATTCATGATATATGAATATAATACAATATATAATAATTAATGCCCCCTTGTAACTATATTTCACGTTAGTTTAATTATGTAACATTGTTGAACCTAGTGTATTAAATGGAATGCATTGAAAGGGGTATAACTTTACATGAAATCGATATCCTAGCTCAGCTCCGGCCTGGTTGTCTTTGACAGTTTGGTATGCAAGAAATGAAAAATTGTCCGCTGGTCAGAATGGGTCGACCAGCCTCCATCGGATATTTTAATTATGGACATCGGGCGGTTGCAGACGTTGGCAAATCGGGTTCATTCAATTGTTCAAAATCTGCACACCCAACATGCAAGTACGCCGGCCGGAGGAGCTGCCGTTAGTAGTGGAAATGTTGTGGAGACGTAAGTACCTACATACTAGTAGACTAATAGATGTAGGCTTTATTGTTAACATTGTTAAACTGTGTAGTGTAGACTCTAGCTTATTGACCGCCCCCATGCTCCATGGCATGATGATGAGTCAGTTATCGAAACTGCTATTATATCAACATCATTCCGTACTGTTAATGTACGAAGAATGTACAACATGCACCCATACGTGCACGCGCGCACGCTCGCACGCATGCACGCACGTACACATCATTCGTGCTATCACAATATATAATTATTATGTAAGGTCAATCAATGTTGAATAAAACTGAATGGATGTGTATATCTGAATAAACGAGTTACTGGGGTAAGGTAATTGATTTAGATTCTATAGACATTACTGTACATTAATGTTAATTTAGAATACATAATAATGGAACTAGTTCCATACAATAGTATAGATCTATGTACATAGGCGAAGACGTTTTTCACGCGCGCATGCGGATACAGATAGACCATTGAATCGTTCCATTTTGCGATTCGAATTGTATTCGCACAGCAGTCGGATAGGAAATTCCCAGAAATGACGGCCCTACAGAGGTATTCCCCATTCCACATTGAGTTTCCGTACTTGTGGCGTGCGGCGTCATATTTACCCAGCATGCCTAGCGTCCACGATGGTGGGGAACGCCGGCAATGGCAGACAGACGTTTTTATTGCATTGCATTTAAAGTCGGTTCAAATAAGTTAGAAATGTCAATGCAAGCGTGTCATGTCAATATCAGTTCGCTTGAAATAGGTAATAGGATCATCTGTATACGTTGAGTAAGTGGGATAGTGCTCCTGTTAATCAATGATGTAATGAAGTTATTCACTTATTGTCACTACTTTGTTACAGTTTGTATAATTAATTTTACTTGTATGGTATTGTAAGTTGTAGTTTGTTTGTCATTACAACAGTCAACATTGACTCGAAATCGTGGCTAGTTTGCTGTAAATAACAGCTTGGTAGATGGAAGTTTTTGTTAGAGATAGTATAAAGATATGAATCAAATTTATATAATACAATTTTATACATGATGTGTATTAGCAGCCTTATTATATAATTATAATACATAAGGATTAAGGAGCAGGAGTAGGTCAGTCATACTCGTACTAGTTAGTCACATAGTCATAGACATTACATTGACTGTCATACTAATAGGTTTGTATTATATATTGTTTTAACTTTTTCTGTAGATTTCAACAATTCCGAAACAATCCACCAGCCAGGTCCAGGTTGGGTGGAAAAAAAAATCACTTGAAAACATGGACAGTTCCTGTTGTCGTTGTTGCAGCAGGAACAAGAACCATACGTTTCCGAAAAGAAGGATATGGTCGTGGAGTTACAGGTTTGATAATAATTAATAATATTGCTATCAGTTTATTACCCAGTCAAAAAGAGAGTAATGTGCTAGTACTCGTTCAACAACTAACAGCATACTGGCCCAAATAAATAAACACGGTACTGGTCCAATATGTCTTGCACAGAGACTGTCAATTGGGCTAGTAGTAGCATATTGTACTGACTTTATGCTGGCACCATGCTGGAACAGTAGTGGCCCAGTGCTGGCTCAGTGTATTTGTGCAGTACTACGCCTGTACCGTCATCCTATGGAATGCAGTTGTGTGCATTCCATAGGTGGCGCTGCAGGCTATATACTGGCTACTATTCGGCCAGTACTGGGCCAGTAATGTCAATTTAATTGTGATATGGGCATTGTACTGCCTCAATATCGGCTGTACTATTAACAATAAGTGCCAGTATTGGGCCAATTCTGCTGTGCTTGCTTCACAATTTGTTATATTTGGGGATGCGAAAAGAAGGGATAGTTTTTTTCGGAGTTTTCTTCCTCATAAGATTGAGGTAATTACGGAAAACATTATTTTCATGACTGTGTTCATGCATGAAGCATATTATAAAAAGTGCAATTTAGTTCACATTTACTATATATGGTGCACATAACTGTCACATGAAGTATGCAAGTAAATGATGGCTACACTCATTATTGATCAAACTTACAATTTTTCTATAACAATATTACATTATTATACATGTATTACAGGTCGAGCGCTTGCACGAACTAAAATTAAATTTAGTGTGAGTGCACACAGAGAGACCTTCATCGACCAGCTGAAGGCATCCTTCCCACAAATCCAAGGTGGATTTGAGTTGTGCAGGTAATTTCAAACATTAAATTGTTATCATGAATCATACTTAATCTGTTTGGTAGCATAATGATAGTACTCTTCCACATACATGTTTATAGGTGGTGTCAGTATACACTGTATGTTAAACTCATAAACTGGTCTTCTTGCTAATATATTTACAAGGTGGGTTAAAATTAAAATTACATGAAATATTCAAGAAGAAATACTGTACTATAATACTTGTTACATTTAATGACCATACCAAATGCAGGTGCTGTCCAGCCTCTGCAGGCCTCGTGTTGGAGTTACTTCCAGCACACATTGACACGCCGCAGAAAATAAAGGAATGGGGTCGCATGAAGCGATCAAACCTTTATGTGCGATTATTGCCAGTAAGTTACAATGCTGTAATGCATACATAACTATCTGTTATTACAAAATCTTCACTAACAACAGTACCAGCAAAAATGACCTCGAATATTTGTTTGTTTAATGTCAACAGCAATCACTAAGCCTCCCTAGTGGCTTCCCTCACAATTGATGTGTCTCCAGAAACACAGTGGCTGAGATATTGTCAAACTCAAGGATATAGTGTAAACATTGTTGTTGAATATCTGTTACCAGGAACCTCATACATTAAAATACCAAATACGTTAGTTTTTTATGTATTTATTTGTATTCAGCAGGAAGTACAGCCATCATCTGAAAATGTCGATCCGGTGGCATCAACTTCCACTGCCGGTGGTGATGTGGCTGCACAGATACCACAGGTGAGACATTTTTTATTTTGCTTGATTTGAACCCATGTGTGTAATATTTATGAATATTTATGATGCATGTGTATACACAGTTGTCCGTTTGAGCTTACCTTTATGTACATAACTTTTTGTTGCAATGATTAAAAAAATCAGTCAATGTCGTGTATAAATGTAATTTGCACATGTGAAAATAAACTTTTAAAACAAGAATTCTACTGCTTTGTTGTGTTAAAGCTAGATTGTAAAAAAAACCTGTCAAATTCAGTTATGTATTTGAAAAAAAATACATGGTATTTGAAATTATACATATAAATTACACATCTAGTCTACATTTGCATTAAACATTTGTCATGACGTTTTAATTTCTTATGTTCAACAGCAAATGGAAGTAGTTGCTCCGGTGGCCTCGACTTCCACTTCCAGTCAGGCGGCTTCTGTTCAACAGCAAATGGAAGTAGTTGCTCCGGTGGCCTCGACTTCCACTTCCAGTCATGCGGCTTCTGGCACACAACAGGTAAGGAATTTTCTAAATTAGTTGATGCATACATGTATAGCATGTATTGAAATGTCTTTTGAATAATTATGATATAATTATATTAAAAAAATTATGCATATACAGTTGGCAATTGGTATATACCCTGTATATTTTTGTACACAACTCTGTATGGAATGATTACGTTAATAATAATGCAGAAAATTTAGTATATCAAATATTTAATACACAATTTTTATTTGGTTTTGAAAACAATGGCTAGCCAATGGCAAGTAGAGTGTACTTTTCAAATTGTGTTTATTTTGTAAGAAACTTCCTCGAACTTTTGACTTGTGGAGGTGTATATGCAGTAAACCAATTATGCAAGTTGTGTACCACTTCAGTATGTTTCATTAACCCATTTATCTCATATCATGTGACACAACCACAAATCATGCAACACATCATAGGCAGTAGTTTCACCCAATGAGTACACAAGTTGTCATTGTGTTAGGCATTTCTGGATAATGGGGACGATGATTTTGAAATTCCATCTATCGTCCACCGTCACTACCGAAGAAGAGATGTGTGCACTCCCAATACAACAGTATGTATGAAAGCTACAGTGGGGGGGCTGTAAAATGTTTTGCATTTTATTAATTGTTTGTTTCAGCCCAGTATTTATGAAAACAGGCAGAAGGAGAACGTAAAATGTTCTGTGTACATGTACACTTGATTAAGTAACTTTTTATGGGGAGATATGGCAGCTAGAATAATGTTTTTAGACAAAAAATGCTCAAAATGTGTTTCTTCCATATTCCAGTACATTTGTATTTTACTATCAATAAAGGTACCTGTAATAACAATTAGATATCTCTGAATCACTTTTTTTCATGGATAAGTTGTGTTTCTTTCATGTAACCAGTGCTGTTATGCAATCTTTGACAGCCGTTTGATGTACATAGTGTATTAATGTGTCTTCATGATGTATGTCTTCACTCACTTGTCAATTTTTGCTTAGAAGTCTATGACCACAACATTCATTGTTCACAGCCATCAGCTGAAGATGTAGCTCCTGAGTCGTCTACATCCACTGCTGTTGATGTGGCTGGTGATGCACCACAGGTGAGAAATTGTCTACAGGATCTATTTAGGCACTTTGTGCCATTCTGTATTTCCAACATAAACCTCTCCTAGATATCTTACAAAATGTTTCATGTTATAAATTTTGCTCCGATACACCTGCCAATATTTCCCACAAACCTTTCCCACATTTGCACTCATGTCAACTGTCACAACCAACATTGTCTCTGGCTCCACATGCCCGATAACTTCTTCCAATTTTGTTTACCCTTTGCACATTCTCCATGCTTGTGATGCATCTACTAATAGTGTACACAGCAAATGTCCTCTGACCATTTTCTACACTGCGAGTATCCTGCCTCCTTATCTCACCATCCTTCTGACTTCCTCACTTTATTCCTCACTCATGAACCTTCTTTCACCATCCTTATATCTTCCTCTCTCTATTCCTCATTCATGAACCTTATATTACCATCCTTATGACTTCCTCACTCTATTCCTCATTCATGAACCTTTTCTAAATGTATTCGATAAATTTAGCAGCCTTTTAGTACATCTTTTTCAGGCGAGATCACATGCACCTTTCCTTGATGCTGGCACTCCCACAGTAAGTAGTCATTATCCCAATGACATCTCACTCAGTCTAATGACATGCTCATTTTGAAATTCAACTAAACCTTAAGCCTTTAAGCCATATATATGAAATGCATGAGGGGGTTCGCTTAGGAGGTGGATTACTGTAGCCTGTTTTCATTGATCACAACAAATAAGAAATTATGCATAATGCATGTTTTTGTATATATCTAATTGGTAAACTCATGTATGTTTCATTATCTTTCAGATCAGTTTCAACCCTCACTCAGTAAGTATAAGTATGTGTTACCTCACATATAACTTGGTGAGCGTGTGCGATTTCTAACAAAAGGTATTCCTAACAACAAGGCCACTGACCAGCTACAATTTATTAATGCAAGTAGGCTGGAAACATTTTGGGGGGATGTCTGTCACATATGACTGCCTTTCCCCCCGGGCAATGCTGGGTAACTAGGCTAGTTAGTTATATTTTAATGCATTGACAATATTTTAAATTCATTTGTAATTAAGTACAAAGAGACATTTTTACTAATTACGTTTTTCAGTTTCATCAAGTCCGACTAGAGCAGGATGCTGAGTATGCAGAAAGCCTGCGAATAGACCAGGAGAAGGTGAGAATTTAAGCTTTAGTAAATAAAAAATGCCACAAGTCACATTTCAGTGTTTCCATGTATTGGTGAAAGCGTTGTATTGATTGTGATATCTGAAAAATTGTGTGATAGAACTTATCAATGTTTAATCTTATTATGCCACATTCATTAAAAACTATACAATAATGATGTATGCGTTTACAGGAAAACAAAAGTGATGAAAATGAAGAAGAGGAAAAAGAGGAGCAGGCAAAGGTACATATGAAAAATTTAACTATTATTACCATGTTTTGAGTTGAGGGAAGCTGGTGTGGAAACATGTAAACAATCTAGTATAAATCATAAAAAGGAAACGAACAATAGTTTTCATAGTCATTCTTTCTCCAATTCACTTTACATCCCATGGATCAGCATTTAGTACAGTGACAAATTATGTTTTTTTCGACAATTCAGTAACAGACATCTGTATAATAATAAAATGTTCGTTTTAGTTTTATTGAATACTATGGAAATAATGATTATCACTAATTACAGATGCGCAAACAAATGCTAGAATGCCTCGATCCCGAACCAGCAGAGGGGATCCTAATGAAGATACGTTTGCAGGAAACGGTGCTGACGCGCAGAGTCAAGATAGAGGAATCCGTACAGGTACTTATAATGATTTTGATATATATATTAATGTGTTGTATACATATATATTGGTTGATAATTATATGTGTAAGTGTATAATTACTGTTGTAACTGATAATCTTAGCAACATTTAAACTTTATTGTTATTTTTATTTACAATTTTACGCCGCTTGTAAATACTAGTCATGCAAAATTCCCAAGAATGTTATCGTTTAGAATGTATTTACAGAAACTACTGCAGTATGTCGCGGCAGAAGATGCTAGTGGATCAGCATTCTGCCTACAGACATCGCTACAATCAATCCAGTTCACAGAGCAGAGGACTTTCGATGAGTGTGGAATCACATCCCCCACCATCTTCCACGTCATTCACACTGACGCCTCAAGTGAACATGTATGTTCATGACACCAGATTCAACATGTATAAATATCTCTCCATTATTTTTTGGAAAATTAAATACAAGGCTATATTTAGTTATGTAAAAGATGTGTGTTACATTTGTAATGAATATCAGTACACTAAAATGTATAAACTTTATAATATACATATTCAATGTAAAGCAAAATAGGATGTTTATTTAAGAAATGTATTTATTTAATAATAAATAAATTACTTTAATTTTATATACAGTATGTTTTTTTTAAATACAGTGGTACCTAACTAATCAGGTCACCATCGTGACTGGACAAAAGTGACCTGAATGACGAAGTGACATTATTAGCAAGATAATTTTTTCTATTCTTTACTTTTGAAGAAATAATTTGCACATCTCTTTAATGTTGTTACGTATTTCTATTTACAGGATACACACAGTGGCATTGGTGGTTCAGAAAGGTCTGTTATTACTTCAGCTATGTCTTTATTGCATGGGTCGCATGTTGCACGAGTTGTTTTCATATGTACAATTTGTGTCATTGTCTTTATGATGGATTACACTTATTAGTCATTGTGATGTTGACATGTTATAGTTAAGAAAGCAATGAAAAATTAATGTAAAAGTTAATTGAATTTTAATGTATTCAAAATCTTATTGACAGTTATACCATGTGCTATTTTTGTGTGTTCAGCTTTGAAATTGACCTCGACCCACCTCCTGCACCAGATGACTACATCTCTAGTGATGACGATGCAGAAGTAGAAGTGTCTGTCGTTAGACACAATGATGTTCTTGAAAGGTATGTCTATTGTCTCAATGTCATCGTACACTGTGTCCCGTTGATTATTGCAAATTTACCAAGTGAGAAGGAGTTCTTTAAAACCTTACCACATGTATGCAATTACAAATAGATGTATGTATTTCGTGGAGGCAGCAGAGGGAGAAATTAAGAACTTGACCAAGTAATGACCATTCAGTATTACATATGTACAGTCCCCCTGACATCATTCATCTACACGAGTATGTTGTACCTATAGAAATTAATGGCAAACAACTTTTAAGATAGCCAACAGCCTTTTGAAATCATAAATTAATTATTCATTCTATTAAGCGTACATGCCTTCAGTAGCATTCACCCCCTCTTTCAGCGATCCCTAATGCCTACCCTGAAAGGTAAGTGTTTTCGGTCACATTACACAGGGCTTAAATGTTCAGTTAGTATTGTATTACATATATTGATGCTTTACTGCATGCTTTCTAATTCCACAAGTAAAAACTGCTCTGTGCTGTTTGGCATGATGTTACCACAACAATTTGTTTATCTAACAGTTTCATAAAACATATTTATGTAGTCGTAACTGTTCCAGTAAATAAGAATAACATGCTACCAAATAAATAGACCTGAGATGGCGTTAAGCCTTTTCCCGTAACAGTTGGAGAGAGAAGTGTAACATGAAACTTCACTGGTGACTATTTAGTAATAATGTAAATTTGAGGTATTGAATTTAGGTATTGAATTTAGAAATATATCAGTTAATTATACTTTATAAACGGATGGTCAATATTATCCGGTATCATTCTTGTCGCCTGCAAAACAGACATGAACCACGTATTTATGATTGGTACATTTCTGTATCAGCTGAGAGACATTCGGAGCACAACACAGCTGAGGGCGAAGATCGATGACCTGCTGCCTAACAGATTTGACTGGGGTGTTGTAAAGTTCACTCATGAGCTGGACATTTACAACATCCCCAGCATCATTTCAGCAGTTGTGTTGCACCACACAGTTCTGGCACAAAAGGCTGAACTTGATCAGTTTGCTGAGGGTAGGTAGTAGTGTTAATGACAGTTCTCGTCTTATGTCAAGTTTGTTGATGCATGTGTTTGTTAGTTAACTATGATTATACACATCATCATCTGAAATAGATAGTTTACCACATATGAATGAATTACAGTTACTAAGAATGCAACTCAATTACTTTGTGATATGAATATATAATTATTAAGTCAATTTGGATTACATCAATGTAAACTAATAACATTTATTTTCTTATTGGACCAAAATGACTGAGTAAATGTTACTTAAGGTAAACCAAATTAATGTGCAGGTATTATTACTTGTGTGTGGTTAGTATTTCACTGTGACTCTACATAAACATCTGAAACATGGAGGTTCACAAGTCTGAATATTTCAGGATTGGAAACACTTGGGGTGTTGAACTTGTGTCGTCAGCACGGAGGCGTAGTGGGACAGTTCCTCCTGCACGATCAGCCAGCCACAAGGGTCGACTCTGCTGCTGCTTTGGAAAGTTTGATTCAGATAAAACTGTCCCCTGAAGGAAGCAGCAGCCGAGATGTCGAGGAGGAGATTGCCCTCAACTGGCACTACTTCCTCATGGCTGTTGAGGGTATGTTTCATACAACCGCTAATACAGTTGAACCTCAATTTATGGTCACCTCTATAATACACCCACCTTACAATTAAGGCCACCCTAATTATTTCAGTAATAGAAAAGTATAGGAATTTAGTCTCACTAATATGGTCACATCATTGATTTGGTCACTTTTGCCCAGTCCTGAGTGTGGCCATGATAGTGAGGTTCCACTGTACATCATAAATAGGAAATTAAAATATATGTCTTCTATTTCATATAGACTGTAAAACAAGTTTACATAAATAGTTTACCAGAATTAATGTTCAATCCATAATACATAATATATTTTGGCGTAATTCCTTACACATGAGTATCACGCTTTCATAAATTTCATGAAAACAGGATAATGCAAAAAGCATAGTGAGATGTTCTACATGAACTATGAATGCCTCGTGTAGGTGTGTTCAAACACCACTAACAGTCTCTGATGAAGCGAGTAAATGTAATAACTCTGAAAATCTAACATTAATACACATAATCTTCGACATAGTAAATGTGGAAATGTGCATATATTATAATACAAGTAGTAAAGAATTTACATGACTTCTGAATGACTTTGCATTTCAGCTGGTGATGTAGCCTGCAGGGGACGCAAGTTGTCAATTGCTGATGTCATGCGCTGGATCACTGGGGCAGATCGAGTTCCAGCTGAGGGGTTTGACATGCCTCCATCAATAACATTCAACCACGTTGAACGACAGAGATATCCAGATGTGAACACATGCATATGTCGGGTGACAATGTATGCTTCACACTCGGACATCACTAACTCTGAGAAAAGCACCAACTTCTTTTCAAGCTGCATTGTATGCAGTGATTTTTTCGGTAAATGGTAGAGTGGGGAGTGCATTTTAAAGCTGCTACCATAATATAATATTAGTTTATACATATACTAATATTTGTAACAAAAAATCAAAACAGTAATCCACAACAACAGAGTGGGTTCATTGTGTAAATGTGTCATTTACTTTTGTTAATCAGAATAAGTACTCGGTAGTGACGCATTGCATGATGACATAAGCATGTTTTGGAAGCAGCTTTAACACATGCATTTTGTTACACAGACCTTTGCGGGTAGTCAAAGAGTAATTGCTATGCAAGGAAGACATACCTCAACATTGAATACATATTACATAGTAACATTTGTGTGGTGTGATATGTGTGTTATGTTTATCATTGCTTTCTACCGGTACTTGGTAGTTGTCGTGACTGTGGCTCATACTAAACTAACCCAGTTGCATGGACGACACAGCAGTGATGCTACACATCTGTAATAAACTGGCACACTTGCAAGTACAGGTCAATCCCAAGGTCAGGAGATTCACACAACGGATCTACAGTTTGTTGCAATCTTAGCACTGCTTGCGCCGAGATTGGACATGACACTTCACTTACGTTCACAGTCCCAGAAGCAGACTCGTTCCACTCGATGCCATCTACTCCTGAGGTAGACACACTCTCTGCCTCTCGGAAGATGTTGTTCATGGCTGTCAGGTCTGTGTTGGCGAGCTCCAGACTGCGCCCCACAAACAGTTGTACAGGCGTTTGATAGTGCTCAGTTCTCAGGCCGTGATTGTTCCATTGGGCAACAAAGGCCTGCAATTCCCGATTAATACGGGGCAGAAATACGTAGTGCAGTGCCCACATGTGGTTCTGATTGTTTATATCAAGGGAACCTTGATGTTCTAGGAAATGGAACAGGTCATAGTAGAGATTGGTGGCCCCATTCCAGGTGTCCACCCACACACGTTCAATGCGCTGGTTGTGCACACTGGTGCCTCTGATTGCAGATCCTCTTCTCCTTCCTTGTAGCAACTCCATTAGATCGCAGATATCATTATTTTCGCCACCATGGTCAACTCGCACCCTTGACGGTAAACCATAGATGCTCGTGGCTGCGAGAAAATGCCTCGGTACAGTGGATTTCATGTTGTTGGGGGATGCTTGCAGAAAAACAGGCAACCGACTAAATCCATCAATTCCTCCATGAATCACAAATTTCCACCTGCAAAAGACATGTTGTGTCTTTCACCAAGAATTAACACAGTACTTACTAGTTTTAGTGTCGGCATTGTACCAGTGCATTCTGTTCATGGCCACTAACATTGCCACTGTTTCTTTAGTAATATTACTTATGGAATATATTGTAGTTATGCATGTAAAACTATGAGTTATAATGATGATAATATAACAATGCTAGATTTATGCAAGAAGGCGTTGACTAATACAACACTATTATCATTACATAACTTTACTAATTTCCTGTGATTTACATAACCTAGAATACACATGATTTATTTACATTATTTTATGTTATCTACGTTATTGTCATGCAAGGTTTGTTTTTCAAAGTTTGTAGTTTGTACACGCACCTGATTAGCTTATGGTTGCCGTCTATGTGCCAGATAGAGTTAGGGCCAGCAACAGTGTATGTGCGACGCTGAATGGTCATTGCAGCCCTGAGAGCAATGCCTCCTTGATCCACACGCATCATGCTATTTCGCACCCGCCACCTCTGCACATTGATGCCCTGTGAGAATAGTCTTGCTTTTACAGCATTTGGACCAATTCGTTGATTCTCACCAATGCAGTTCTTCACAGTAATGTCTAGCTCGTCATCAGGCATGCGAGTGAATCCTCCCCTCGGGTTCAAGCCACACGTCCTGCAATTGTTGAATGTTTTTTAATAGACAATAATTATTTAGTCACCATGTAATTAGGAGTTCATTGAATGACTTTTAAGATGCATGAATAATAGTTTGAATGCTATACATGATAAATGTATAACATTAGTGAGGTCTGAACTGTTTCATACCGTATTTTTTTGGTCTTAATACACACCATTGGTATCGTACTTGTCGAGTGGTCAGGCGTAATTTAGAATTAATATTAATTCCTCACTTTTGTATGACATACTATTTATTTATAATGAAATCATGAGAAAAGCACATATATTTGGTTATTTATCATGTGTATATAGTTAATAATTTATGATTGTGACATGAATGCATATATCTGCTTTATTTCATTGTCAACATGGCAGGAACAGGAAATACGTGTGCGTTCATGCGTGTGTGTCCCAAAGATAACATATAATAATATTTTATTCAGAAACCATATATATATGTATATTGCATTCATATTGACCGGGAAAATGAGTAGTTTTTACAGTAGTTATTTTGAAACAGGTTCACTACTAGATTAAATTTAATGTAAAATACAAAAAATAAAGGATCTGAATAAGTTAATTTGTTAGTGACATAAATATTTCTTCACAGGATTACCTTAACCTCCGTTTAACAGTCCTCGCAGAGACGCCGAGCAGCTGGCTCATGCGCCGTGCAGTAAACCCACATTGGAACATGAAACGAAGCTGTTGATTACTAATGGCAAATCTTGGGGCACCTCGCATTGATCTTGGTCTCTCGGTCCTTTCAGAATGGTAACCTCTCCGCACTGCAAAATGCATGCGTAGCAGGAGACGACCAACCACACTAAGACATTCATGTGATTATATGGTTGATGTGTCATCACATTAAATGAAAGTATGTATGTATATAATATACAATAAAATATAATATTTGTATTTGTTAATATTCTTTCTGCACCATGTTTTGTATTGTATGTAGGTGTGGATGAGTTGTAATAGAATAAAATTACTTGTATTGTTATAGCTGAGTAAAGCTTATTATTATAATTGTATTATTATTGTGTGGAAGTGAGTTGGTAACCTGACATATTTATGATGCATGTTCTTGATTAGAGAAGTAGACACAAGTTTACAGCTTCAACATGCAGTACCACCAGGATACACATGTATAACACTACTTTTACCGAATGACCTTTGACAAATGAAAGCTAACACACTGATTAGCAACATACAGTTTCCTTTCAATTCATATCACACTCGGTATGTAAGACCAATACACATCGTCATTGAATAGTTTGTGTTCGAATTCACTTTAAAAGTTACTTAATTTATTTTCTTACCTTGACTTTCAACATTTCCTTTCCTAAATTCTTCTATGATTGGCCCCAGCGACTGCAGTAATTCTTCAGCAGCACTCTCTGGTAACAAAGTTCCATTTGCCCTCCTTGTATGCCTCTGTAATGCTTCTAATCTATATGAGAAATGTTTAGTTTAGGTTATATACATAAAAAGGTTATATATTTGTATTAACTGTTATTTATGATTACATTGATTATAATATTGATATTGCATATTTAGTTGGGCGGGACTGTTAGGAAATGCCACTTTGTTTTAACTGTAGTGACTGAATCACCACTAAATGATAGTAGGGTTAACTACCGGGTAACAAAGTTTGGCCCCAAACCCGACAGTCAACGTATACAACTGTGGTGTGAAAGCAATTGCAGAGACGGTTGGGGGCCTACCATTAACCATATCACGCTATTTTGCTCATTTTAGATCCCCCCCAATTCCACTGCCGTGCTTAACCTTTAAGCTTACCGAGTGATGCATGCAGCTCGAGTTGAAGCCGGTAGGTGGTCTGTTGTGGCAAGCCGGAGGCAGTCATCGACGGTACGTTTAAATCGTGCCAAAAACAAGGTGGAATTAGAACTACTCTGTAGTCGCTCCTGTGCTCGTTGAATGCGGCGAGGAGGCATTTTGTAATGCACATTGAACAGGATGTTGCCAGGGTAGACGAACTATAGTCTTCCCGCCTTAATACATTTAACTAAGATCCTTATTCATTGGTTCAACATCTGATTCATAGCTAAATGAGTCTTTATTGGTTGCTAAGTTAACGCGTTAAGTTCTCCGATTCCTTACTGGTTGATACGTTAACGCGTTAAGCTATTCGCGTTCTAATTGGTTGCTACGTTAGCGCGTTAAGTTATATCGCGTTCTCGTTGGTTGCTACGTTAACGCGTTAAGTGAATCGCGTTCTCATTGGTTGCTACGTTAGCGCGTTAAGTTATATCGCGTTCTCATTGGTTGCTAGGTTAACGCGTTAAGTGAATCGCGTTCTCATTGGTTGATGCGTTAGCGCGTTAAGTTATATCGCGTTCTCATTGGTTGCTAGGTTAACGCGTTAAGTGAATCGCGTTCTCATTGGTTGCTACGTTAGCGCGTTAAGTTATATCGCGTTCTCATTGGTTGCTAGGTTAACGCGTTAACTTATTTGCGTTCTCATTGGTTGCCACGTTAACGCGTTAACTTCTTATTTAACGGGTTAAGTGTACCGCGTTTATGGCCCTATCGGCCTGCCATAATATAGCGGCGTATGTTGATGCAAACTGGGTACGCTATGTACGCCTCAGAAGTGCGCTAAGCCCAAGCCTAAGGATAAGATGCTATATACTTAAACGTAAATATGCCTGGAATAATGTTGAGTCGTGGAACTAACACACTGAGGTATCAAAGTTAGACAAAACTCAAGTTATAACGGTAAAATCGAGGTAGGTCCGGATTCTACACAAGTGTTGTGTAATTCACTGTAAGTAACCGTATTAGCATTAAAACAAATTGGACCGCGTCATCTTGCAAATTGCAAGTTGCAGTAATATTATAACTATAAATACTCTGACAGTGTCAGTGTAACTGACACTGTCATATGTCAGAGTGTTAATAATCAATTATCATTACCATATCCATGACATTATTATAATATCATGAGACATGACTTCCGTTACATATATATATATGATGACAAATTTTGATATTATGATAAAAACCAACGTTAGGCCTTAGTGATGCAACTGCTGTTATATCACTCTACCTCACGCTTCCCAGTTGTGATGTATATAATAAAACAACAGTTTAAAGAAGAAACCTTTTCAAATATTCATTTTCTAAATGTGTAACACATGTAATATATTTTGTACAAATTATAACTGATTAAACTACCTGTATACATTGAATATTTACAATATGTTGTGTCTTTTCATAGGGTATCGACAAATGTTCGTGATATAGAAGAAATCCAAAAAAATATCACAACATGAAGCAACGAGATATGCACATGCACACTCATACGCGCGCGCGCACGCACACACACACACACACACACACACACACACAAACACACATGCAATGCGTCGCAGTCGCTACAAGACTGGGGGTGGGCCGGCACCTCCTTCCCTGACACCAGCAGAAGAGACTATGGCCCAGTCACTGGAGGGGAGGCCAGGCATCCATGGCATCGACGGAGGGATTGATACTGATGGTAAGCAGTGTTCCAAACAGTATCATTGCATTTAGGCAAACAAACTTGTTTACAGAAAATTATTATCTGAATATAAGTAAATAGAAAATGTTGTACGGCTTAGCGTCGCATTATGGTCACCTCATTAAATCTGTCTCAAATTATTTCTATGACCTATCAATTAAGATTACCATGTCCCAGTCCCAAGGGTTACCATAATACAGTGCACTCTGGATAAGTTGAACCTCCAAGTACCCATGGAAACATATTGACTAGTTATTAGATGTTCCATTAGTCAAACCTATGATTTAACATCTTATAGACCTAGGACACAGGAAAAATATTGACTTCACCCAAAAATATATGACTACGCATGTTCTGCAGTGCATATTCATTCCCCATAATTGTCGTAATTTTTCTGTCCGATCATATGAAGGGGATAAGTGTGTTGATAAACTTTTATTGCACTACTTACAATAACACATAGAGTTGACCAATGATTCCATTTATTTAAATATAAAAAACCGTGCATTGCGACAAGGCGAACACTCTGTATATAAATGAAAAATTATCATAGGTAATGTTCAATGTGCACTTAACATATGAAAGTAAGAATACGTAAAATGTACTACACCATGAACATATCTGCTTCTAAATTATGCAAATATCTGGGCATAAGTCAGTGTAAATTGCATTTTGCAGCAGTCATATGCAGCATTAAAGCAATATACACCTGTGGTAAAACATTTGTTTGCAATTTCTTTTAGAGCAATACAACAACAGCAGTTGTTCCAATTCGACCCAAAAGGAAAACGTTGAAGCCAGTTGCTCGACATGTAACCATGTCACCTGCGGTAAGTAATTAACATGTTTCACCATATTTATGATTATTCATGTTGTACACAATGCATAGAAAAGCTAACAGTTCTGGAGTAATATTGGAGAAAATGCTATGTTTATGCATGTAATAATAAATAACTTAAGGGTAGCCACAAGTCATAAACCAGCATTTTAGCTATTTTCGTATTTAATAATTTTCAAAAAATTTCACAAATATTTTGAAAAGTACTGAAGTTAGATAATTGTAATGTTCAACCAATTATTGACAAAATTTGGTAAATTGTCAAATGTGACCCACAACATCGAACTGGGCATTAAGTCGCACTGGCCCAATCTGCACGTGATACAAACACAGCTGTCTAGGTTATGTCCCATCAATTTTGTAATTTTGGCAGAAATGAGGAATGCATACATCATAATCTTGTCTTTCAATGTCCTTTTTTCTCAACAAATAATCCAAAATTAGTAAGAAATACTTAATGTATGGTTGTTATGGGCAATTTTTACACGTAACCCAATTTTGCAGCATATTTCTCTCAAAACGTCGCTTTTTAAATATATGCTCACTGTCAGCAATAAATATTCAAAAATTTGTGAAGATATTTAAACATGTGAGTATTTTGTAGCTTACAATTTGTGGAGTCCAAAAATGTATAAAACTTTATTTCACAATTTTGGGGATTAATAACCACTTTGCCATAACAGTTCATATGTAAAGATTTCACGTGCAATGACTCTCATAATATAAACACAGGTGAAATTTGTTTAACTATTTTTTTTTCAGACAAAAAGAAGAAAACCACAAAAAGAAAACTGCAGCGAGATGAAGCAACTATGCGCAACACTGTGGAAGACACAACAAGAATATTGCTTGAGCAGGTGAAACTAAATTTGGAAATTGAAATGCTAAAGAAACAAAATCGAAATCTAGATTTGGAATTTGAATTGGTGACGTTGAAGAAATTGCATTGCAGTTTGAAAGTAACGAATGAATTCGGCGTTAACTTAGAATAAATGATGACAAATTCAGTTGTTAGTTTCAAACTGGAATCTAGACTTGCTTAGGTTAGAATACTGGTTCTTTTTGCACAAATGAGGGTTGTTGACTTCTGATGCTTCCTATAAGTTATGTGTACGTGTCATATGTGCAAACCTAAGCATTTTTAGAAAGCTTGTAAACTGCAATGAAACTTATATGTGGTGAGATTTAACAAAAAGACATGATTCAAATGTTAGTGTATTTGGTAATAAATGTATAAAATAGATATTGACTGATAAAGATGGTCAAGAAGACCCATTTGCATTACACGGTGTTATGTACTCATAATTGCAATAAATACATAAAGTGATGACACATGTTAAGAAGTTTAGTATATATAAAACTATACTATTATTAAATAAAACAAATCAGCAAAAGTCATCAACCAGTATTCTAATCTAAACCAATGCAATTGCATTTTAGTAATGCCATATCAAAAACATGAAATAAATGTATTTGCATTTATAATATGAAAGAAATGTATTTGCATTTATAATATTTATATTTGAATGTAATCCCATTAAAATTTAATTTCAGTGTTGTTTTGAAAAATGTTTATGATTGATAATTATTCAAAAAACATGTTATTGACATTACATTCCAATAGTACTGTTACTAAATGCAAAAACATTTGTCATGTTTTTTGATATTACATTACTAAATGCACATTGTTGTACATTTCTTTTAATTCTGCTGAAATGGAAGATTGCAGATTTGTTGTAACATGTCTTCTTTCTTAGGTAATTTGAATGTAGTATTTTTCAATATGAACTCACATATTACACAGTAAAGATGGCTTCTCACAACAACTCCGCAGTACTCAACCTGAGCAGATTTAAAAGAAATGTGCAACAATGTGACCTCTCATTACTGTCCCATCGTTTTGTCCTGGAACAGGACTGAAAGGTATATCATCGGGTGGGGGCTGGTCAACATCATCAGTAGCAATGTCAATTATGTCACCATGATCTATCCCAATGTTGTGTAACACAGCACATGCTACAACATAAGTGACAGCATTATGTGGTGTGGTTCGGAGTTCGATGTGTAAACACTGGAAACGTCTCTTTAGGATACCAAATGTCTGTTTGATTAGAACACGGGTACGGCACAGTGAATTATTAAACCGTGCTTCGCCAGGTGATGCAGGATGAAGTATAGGAGTCATGAGAAAACGTAGGCATGGATACCCTGAGTCTCCCAGCAGGAATCCGTGATGTAGACCTGGAAATATAATGTAAGTAGTAATACATGTCCCTTACCGCGGGCAACTTGATTATGATAGGTGGAAGCCCATGTTAAGAGATAGGGATTT
>OZ023213.1:38634448-38676948 GCA_963995525.1 Escarpia spicata
ACATGACAACCAGTTTGACCAAAATTTTACACAGATAGCTGGTAGTTTGAATGGTAGTTTGAATGTTTTAGCTGATAAGCTCGTATAACTTCCTTAACACGGGACAAATACACAGAACCTTGAGGCTTGATTTATACCAGTTCATACCAGTTAACGGGGACATTTTTCACTCGGTATAGCATGTCAGTGTTTTTGAATTGAATATCCGTGTTTGTAAGGTGTTTGTTGGTGGTTATGAGCTGTTTGTCAGTGTTTGTAAGTTGTTTGTCAGTGGTTATGAGCTGTAGGTCAGATAGCCTTGGTTCATAACCTACGTCATATAAGAATAGGTACTATTGTGCATGCGCAATTACTTATTTAATTGACGTTACATGAAGGGCTTACATTTCATACGCGCAAGTTCAATACAAGGTCTAACCAAAGCACTACCTGTTTGTCCAACTCACTTCGTGTACAAAATTACGGCGCATAGCAGTTTAATGATGTCACTGATCATGACGTCACTGCCTCATGACGTCACATGAAGGGATTATATTACATACGCGCAAGTTCAATACAAGGCCTAACCAAAGCACTATCTGCTTGAACAACTCACTTCGTGTAGAAAATTACTGCGCATAGCGGTTTGATGATGTCACTGATCATGACGTCCCATAAAGTGTTGTTTGTGGTTCATGATGTATCAGTCACGGGGCTCTATTGCCCGCAAGCGTGCAAGAGACACGAATTTGGGCAGTACTCCTTGGTCACTCTGTTCGAAGAAAACGAGGCTATAGGCTCTGGTGTAACATAGTCCTATATGTAATCTACATTTCGTATACATTACTTCAGACAAAACAGTCTCCGTTGAATTTATAATCCTTTTATTGTAAATTACGCCTTATTATAACACCACATTTTCGACATGTCATAGTCAAACAAATAAAGGCTCAGCCCCTAGGCCGAGCCTGGACCTATGGGTCAAACAATCTCGTGTGTGACATATTCAAATGCTGTTCGGTATATGTTATTTTATTCAAAAAGTGGTCGTATACCTTTACGATAAAAATGTCCTATGCTTTAACATAGGGTGAAAATTCCCTATGCTTTAACATGGGGTTAAAATTCGAAAAGTGATCGGATACCTTTGCAATAAAAATGGCCTATGCTTTAACATGGGGTGAAAATTCGAAAAGTGATCGGATACCTTTGCAATAAAAATGGCCTATGCTTTAACGTGGTGAAAATTCCCTATGCTTTATCATGGGGTGAAAATTCGAAAAGTGGTCGCATACCTTTGCAATAAAAATGGCCTATGCTTTAACGTGGTGAAAATTCCCTATGCTTTATCATGGGGTGAAAATTCGAAAAGTGGTCGCATACCTTTGCGATAAAAAATTGCCTATGGTTTAACCCAGGATAAAAAATTCGAAAAGTGGTCAGATACCTTTACGATAAAAATGGACTATGCTTTAACTTGGGGTTAAAATCCCTATGCTTTAACCCGGGGTCGAAACTACTTTTCCAAGCTCATTTGCATAACTAGCCACGCCCACAATGCCCAGCTCGCTCGTGATTGGTCAATTTCATAACTATCCATGCCTATATAAGGTCATTTATGCAAATTAGGCAAGCTCATTTGCATAAATGAGTTGCCCTGTGGAAATGAGTGAGTGTGGAAAATCCCTATCTCTTAACATGGGCTTCCACCTATCATAATCAAGTTGCCCGCGGTAAGGGACATGTATTACTACTAATGTAACGTTTCATATTTAACCACAATTAAATTTAATATTTGTTTGCAATTATCATGATATGTTGCATTTGTATGCATCGTGAAATATGTAATGTTTATTATGTTGTATGAACGAATATTAAATATACATATTTATTATATTATATATTTAATATTACTTAATATAAATGTTGACAATTAATGTGTACATTATTATATATGAACTATTAAATAATTATTGTTTAATAACATTATACAAATATGTGTTATAAAAAGTAACACACTTCAATTATGTAATATGTCAAAATGTAAAAATTTAACAGGATATCCTTACAGTAATGTATATTTACCATTTTCAAATTGTATGCATAGATCGGAGCGTCGGAAGATCCGGCTGTCGTGCACAGCACCTGGCCATCTAGCAGTGCAGCTGGTTATTCTGTACGTGGCATCACAGCACATCTACATGCAAACACAATTACATTGTTTACATACTTGTGGACATGGTATTTCATGCGATGCACTATTTGTATATTTCGCATAGCCTATAAGTTACTATTTGGTTATATTTACTGCATTTGGATCACATTATGATGCAATAAAATTGTTATGAAGTTTTACTAAATGCTATTTATGTGAAGATGAACTTTGTGATTGGCATTGGGTAAACCAGCTATTTAATGCTTTCCTTTGCACATATTCATTTATTCTTTGTACAAAGTATGTTGTGATTACTAGTGTTTCAATAAAAACTGTATTGCAGTGCAGCTTCTTCTTTACAGTTTCTTCTTTACCTGCACATTCAGGGAATGGTAACCTTTTCTGTTAACGTAGTCGGCCTCGTTGTTGTGTGGTCGTTAGAGGCGGATGTGCGTGCCATCGATGCAGCTAAGGACATTCGGGAATCCTACAATGACATGACATGTTTTTTTTTACAATATTGACATTTTCTTTAAAACAAAAATTCCATACATACATATATAGATCAATTGTCTTGCAGGGTTGTAAGCTGAGCCGCAACAAAAATGTGCATTTGCACTTTCCCTGTTTCTGTCAATTTCACACTTGATTCAACTATAATTTTTCAGATAAAAACACTATTTAAATAAAAACAAATAATAAAAAACACTGACACATCGGGTATTGATCCAATTACCTTTAGAATAAATTTGGGCGTACACTTTACAGTATATTTTGTACAATTAAACGTGAAAGAGAAACCATCACAGTATTTAATTACGACAGTTCACAGTATATAACAGAAACTGCATAATGAAACAGTAACCATGAATTGCAATATATATTTGTGCACCTACCTAGAATGCATGCTGCAGATTGTAAAGAACGTAAATAATGTTTATCTAACAGACGGCGGCACTCTCACATCAGATAGTGTCGCCTCCTGGGGTACTACCGGGGTTTGGGAGAATTCCGTTTTGTAGTGTTGCTTACCTGCAATTCTGGCGAATGCTTTCTTTGTATTGAGTGCACGCTGGCCAGTGGGGAAAACAATAAATTGCCTGGATGCGGCACATATCAATCTGGATACTTTTCTGATGCAGCGACCTGCGGTCGATCGGAGAATTTCCGTCGCGTCACCGATGATTGTGTGAATGGCCCCGTGGCCAAAAAACGTAGGCATACCAACAACTGTAACAACGCTGGCAGAGGGTTGTTGCGCTGTGTCTCGGAACATGTCGTATTGTCTCTCGCCGCTATATTTCACAAATATTCAGCAAATAGTGCAGTTTGAGGTATAACACGGAATCTTTTGCTAATTTCGTGTTACATCACTTCTTGAAATGGATTGATTACATCTCTGAAATCGAGCTGCGTTTCTTCTCGAAAACATCGAACTTGGACAACGAATTTCACTAATTTCTACGTGAGCTGCCATCTTTGTTTGTTTGAGTACGGCGTTGAGCAAGGTCCATAGCATACTCAAAATTTAGACTTTTCATGGTCAAGTCTGAGTACGATTACGTGCTCAGAAAGTGTTATAACCTCCGTGAGTATGATGTGAAAGCGAGGCTTGAGCATGGAATTCTGAGCACCGAGCACCGAGTACGGTTTTATAACCTCGGGCCCTGAATCGAGCTCATACCACGGAATACCAAATGTGAATATGGCTCAGCTACCAGTGGATGTTTATAGCAAGCCTCAAGGGATACAACTGGAGGTTATTGCCCCCCAGACTACCCTCTCTGGATCCGCCTCTGGTTATACGGGTTTGACTGCCAAAAGTCGGGCCTTTGCTATGTTGTTCTGACTAAACTGCTTGCATGGGCGTTTGCTGTTGTCGAAATCTCCTGCACGAGTATTGTCATCAGTGCTAGCTTTCTCGCACTTAATGACATCGGTACATGGATCTTCTTTTGGTAGGCTGTGATACCAATTACAAAACAATTGACTTCTCAAATGCTATTACTTGTTCATATATAGCACTGAAGCCAAATATATAGACCGTCTATATAGATAACATCCCAAACCTTGTTTGACCAGTTTTTATTACGTTTACGGGGCAACGATATATTTTGCCCCTAACGCGTTGCTTTTACGTTATTCGATGCGCAATTGTCACCATTGTGTTTAGGCACCCTGAACTGATGAAACATCGCTTCGATGTCAACAACTACTGCAACTTTATACTGCCGGAATCTCAGGAGCACTCCCACGAGACTATTATTCAGATATGGACCTTGCATCAACTCCTGGTTCAGCGAAGTCCCTCCGTATAGCGATGTTGCGCCAAAGCAAACCAATCTCGTACTGTCCATCGACCAATTTCGTATTCTTTTACGAAATGTTTAACGCTCTTTTGTCCTCCATAGACATAGTCTTACAGTCATCGCTCTCGAATCCATGTTTCTCCAACTGCCAGAGCCGCTCCACTGACTTTTCCAAGGTCATTTTGCTTGAACGGGTAGCATCACCACCCGGAACATCTGTTGGATCTATGCTGACGTGGTCACAATTCGGTGAGAAGAAATCTGATCGCTTGGTCAAGAAGTTTATGCTAACATCAGATTCCGCGTCATGGGTTGGTTCAGCAACGCACCAGGCAAGCGGCGTCCTTGCGGCATACGTTTGAGTATTTGGGTCATCGCATAGCAGCTTTACAAAGCTGCGTGTGCCCACGGCACATCCTCGCCGATGAGTATAGACACCGAGTCCTCCTCAATCTGTTTGTAAGTCTAACCCCTCTAGGTGTGACCATTCTGAAAGGACCAGTGCGTTCGGCCTATAGCGAGCATCAATATGCAGATCTGTCACGACGTGTGCTCGTCTCACGGGAATCCGTGGATCTGCCACGTCAACGGGCAACAGGCTATATCCGAAAACCGTTACTTTTTGGTCTTGGCCTTTTGCTAGGATCGTGTTGACGGTGATAACTTCAGGTGTTCCCTGAACATCTAATTTCTTTGCTATCGACTGTGTAACTAGAGTCGCACTAGCTCCCGAATCCAGCATACCAAGTGTCGTCACAGAGTTTCCATTTTCCGCTGTTATACGAAGTGGAATCACCTTCAGGAGAACAAACTGCTTTGGCTTTGTTGCTACAACTGATCCGACCTGCATTTGTGGCAGTGCCTCCAACTTGGTTTTGTCAACAGATTTTTGTTGGTCTTGTTTCGGAATTGTCAGAGTAGAGTGCAGCAGTTGATGGTGCATCTTGTTGCATTGCTTCTCATGGCAATTCTGCTTGTGTTCGCAGTCCCTACTGTAATGCCTTCCAAGGCAGCAGAAGCATAGGTTATGGTTCCGTACAAACGTCTTCCGGAATTCCAGTATCCTACTTTTAAACCCAGCACAGTCTCCGATGATATGCCTGCCTTCACAGTAACTGCAGTCCTTACTGTCTCTAGTACGTGATGCATAATACCCCTCCCTCTGGTTCTCCTTGCCATTCATACCTTCCACACATTTGGCGACTTGGGTAGAAAGTGTAGTTACCCTGTTGAAGGTAGTAGGGACATATACACCTTTCGTGAAGTCACCACACTTCCTGCCAATAGGTTTACTGGCATTGCTGCTACCGGTCGACCGAATGGCGAAGACTGCGTGATTTAACGCTCTGGCTAAATTATGAATGAATCGCACCATATCCTCAATCTTCGGGCTCTGCCCTGTGCTTTCAAGATCCATTACACGACGCACCCATCCATCTTGACAACTGACAGGGAGTCGGTCAAATTGGCTCTCAAATATGTTTGTGTGTTTGCTTCTGGAAGCAACTCTTGGTCCTCCAGCGTTTGGTATGTACACTCGAGCTGATCTGAGAACTCCAGTAGGCCTTTCCTGTCATACAATGACAACTGTGGCCTCTCGATAAGTCGATCCATACATGACTTTACAATCTGAAATGGACGTCCAAATCGTTCTTGCAGTATTGCAATTGTCTGTCGATAGCCATGCTCCGTCCCTTCGAAGTGCTTGATTGCTTTGTTTGCTTCTCCTGTTGTACATGAAACCAAATGGGACAACTTGAAGCTATCTGAGAACGGCTTTGACGCAACCCGGTCTTCGAAGTTTCTCATAGACTTCGGAAATTCAGCGGAGGTGCTATCAAATGTCATGGGTGGAGGTGCAGGCAGTTCTGATTACGATATGATCTTCTCGAGAGCGTGTACAATCGCCATATTGATGTTGTTATCAGTACCGCTGGTAGTCGGATTTCCATGCACTGATGGCGGATTCCAACTTGTTCTTCCTGGCATACCTCTCATGCCACTGTAGGTGTTCTGCAAACCTGCCGGTGCCCCCTGAGACACAAACGTGGATGCATTTGGATCAAGATAACTGTGCGATGCAGAAGCATACGCAAAAGGAGCTACGACAGGACTGGTCACTGTACTTTTCGTGAATGCAACACCCAGTGGAACTGCTGTGCTTATTTCAGTAGCGGTGTGCGAAGCTTCTTTGTCTTTGCATTTACTTGAAAAACTGGGGGCAAAGTCATTTAAATCAACATCCTCCCACAGTTGTGCTAGAAGTTCCTTAAGTTCAACTTCCTTCTGAACCTTTTCAAGATCCCAGCTGCTTCGTTCTCTGCTTGCATCTGTTTGAACTCTGCTTGCTTACATGTCTGTTTCCGCTTTCTTTCTAGGTCCCGTTTGATCCTTTTCTCAGCCAACTCCAGTTTCCTCCTTGCATGTTCATCTGCTACTTCGGCTTATTTCGCCTTCAAAGATACCGCAGAGCTTGTTCTTGAGTTTGGCGATGTTCTAGACCCACGGGAGATTTGACTCGCACTTCCCATAGTATCAAGTTCATCGTAGGCTGCATGCATTGCAGCCTTAGGTGACCTAGTCACACCAGTCCTGTCAGTCTCACCACGTGAGGCCACATCGGTGCCTAGTTTGGTTCTAATACCCCTCCGTATCAGTGAACAACGTCAGACAAAGAGGGCTCCGACCAAACTGACCACCACACTACAAGTTCAAAGTATGCGTTCTTACTACTCGCCCGCCAAGCGGCGAGGCGGCGGCAGTCGCACCGAAACTTTCATGCAAATTTCGCGTCGCTTTACAATATATAGACCGTCTATATAGACAACATCCCAAACCTTGTTTGACCAGTTTTTATTACGTTTACGGGGCAACGACAGATTTTGCCCCTAACGCTTTGGTTTTACATTATTGGATGCGCAATTGTCAACTCGACAATTCTATAAACAACATGGCGAAAGTCTCCCTTTCTCCTCGTTCGCCAGGAGGCGCCCTAACTTTCTAGCATGCCAAATGGCGCGCGCACCCAATGATGACAATATTTTTGACAAGTGTGTAACTATTCTCATATTAACATTAACTGTAGTCTGCGCATCTTCTTCTACTATATAGCCGCATCTCTTGTCATGAAGATTTTTCACGAGGGTAAGGAGAAGTAGATGGATCTGCGACTCAAGTTTGTTAATGCCGACATGTTCAGGTGACGGGTAGATATTTCAAATAATAAATACTTTATTGTCTGTCCTAAAATACATTTTAAAACAGAAAATTGTCTTTAGGCTTAACCATTGATTACATAGTTAAATAAATAGCTTCGTCAATAAAAAATAAAACACACAAACAAACAATATTATATCATACACATGTAAAGTTTATATGTTTTGAAGTTGTAGCGTTTAATGTATATAAATAAACCAGTAGAGTACCTTGAAAAGACAGACCTCATATGCCGGAGATACAAAAGCGTTTGTTTAAATGCAAGGAGCATAATAAACATTATGGTAGAAGATATTGACCATCACATAATAGGTATAGCCGAATCATGGCCACCACTGATATATCAGATGCTGAATCGGGACTAACAGGCTACGTAATGTTCAGAAAGATAGAATAAGAAGAAAGGGAGGTGGAGTTGTTTTATATGTTAAAGAATTTATCCAGGCTGCTGAAATAAAATTAGAAAGAGAAGTAGATTGCGAAGAAGCTGTTTGGTGTAACATAGTTACAGGAAACTCAACGTTAACGGTGGGGTTAGTTTATCGAAGTTCAAACGTAAGCATGGAAGAGAATGACAAATTACAAAATGCTATAAGGGAAGTTAGCAAACGGGACTGTATTATTACGGGAGATTTTAACCATGGTCATATACAATGGAAATCTCCACGGAGTGTGGGGAGAGGGGACCACAAGTTTTTAGTTTTAGTAGAAGAGAGTTTCCTTTCTCAACATGTGCTAGAGCTAACCAGGTGTGACAATGTGTTAGACATTTTTGTCCTCACAGAAAGAAATAGTTGACAATGTCAAATTAGGTGACACTTTTAGTAATAGTGATCACAACCAAACACATTTTACCATCAAATTAAAATCAGAAAGAAATAATAAAAAGCAGTTCAGGAGAAATTTCCACCAAGGAAGATATAAGGAAATGAGGAAATATTTAGCAAAGGTAATCTGGAACAACACACTGAAAAATAGGACGTCAACATAATGTTGGAATATCTTAAAGAGAGAAATAGAGTGCATCGTCGATAAATTTTTTCCCTTTTGAAAAAACAAGGGAAACGGTCCAGAAAGAAATACTTATCGAAAGAAGCCATTTGATAAATTAAGTACAAACTAATGATGTGGAAGTCATACAGACGTACTTTAAATGTCGAAGACTACAACATTCAAAAAGAAGCTCTAGACCAAGCTACAACTGAAATTAGAATTTCGAAGAGAAGCTACGAACACAAATTAGCTTCTAATATAAAACAAGAGAGCAAGAGTTTTTATGTTCCGAGCAAACAGAAATTTCAGAATAAGGTCGGTTCTCTGGAAGATAGTGTTTGAAAAATAATATCAGAGGGATTCTTAATGGCAGAAGACCTGAACGAGTATTTTAGTTCAGTGTTTACCAGGGATGATATTAGTTCACTGCCAGTACCAGGGGCTAAGATCAAGGGGGTAGAATCAGACTATTTAGGACAGATAATTGTAACCTCGGAAATGGTAGCTAAGAAACTTAGGATAATAAATCACCTGGAGTGGATGGGATTCCCCAAAACTACCACTGGAAATTGTAGAACAAATTAGCAAACCACTTAGATAACTACATACCAGTGAGTCTAACGTCAGTGATTTGCAAATTATTAGAAAAACTAATTAAAGATCACATGGTGGATTTTCTTGTTAAACATAACTTATTAAACCCATCTTAAGTAGAGTTTCTAAAAGCGAGGTCATGCTTAATAAATATGTTATGTTTTTTAGAAGATATCACTAAGTGGGTAGACGAGGGATCACCAGTAGATATCATCTACTTAGATTTTCAGAAACTTTCAACAAAGTGCCACATCAAAAATTACTGCTCAAACTAAAAGCCCATGGCATAGGATATGGTTTAATTAACTGTATAGAAAAATGGCTAATTCACAGCAGTCAACGGGTAGTAGTTGACGGGGGGGGGGCTTCAAATCAGTTTTGAGTGGGGTACAACAGGGATCAGTACTGGGACCTATATTATTCTTAATATATATCAACGATTTGGGCGATGATATTACAAGCAAGGTGTTGTAATTTGCGGATGATACAAAATTGGTTAGAAGCATTAAACGTGATGGAGACAGCATTTACAAGATTATCTTGACAGATTGATAAAATGGTCTGAAAATGGCAAATGTTGTTCAATTTTTGGAAATGTAAATGCCTCCACACAGGACATGGGAACGAAGATGTACAATATACAGTGGTAGTTTCTATACTAAGTACTACTGTAAAAGAAAATGACTTAAGATTAACAATTAGTGATGATATGAAGGTTTCAGACCAGTGCGGTATTGCCGCTTCAAATCAAAATAAAATCCTTGGATTAATTAGGCGAAATATAACGTATAAGGAAAACAGCTAATAATACCGCTGTACAAAACAAATAGTTACGCCTCATTTAGAATATTGTATTCACGCGAGGAGGCCATATCGCAGGAATGGATATGGTAGAAAGGGTACCGAGGAGAGCAACTAAAATTATACAAAAACTGAGTGATCTTAGTTGCGAAATACGCCTAAAGGAATGTAGCTTGACAGCACTAGAGACCAGGACATTGAGAGGAGATCAGCTAGAAGTATTTAAAATATTGAATTGTTGTGTAAATATTGATAGAAATATTTGTTTCTCAGTTAAGAAAGACAGAAGGACCAGAGGACATGAAGTTACATTAGTAAAGGAGTAGTGTAGATTAGATATAAGAAAGTTCTCATTCTCACAAAGGACTGTAAATGAATGGAATAGATTATCTCATGAGTGTGTTGGTGCGTGTAGCGTGAATATGTTTAAAAATAAAATCGACACATACCTTAAAGGGGCGGGATACACGTAGATAAAAAGTATTGGACTCTCGATAACCCAAAAGGCTTCCTTGTCCACCTGCCATTTAGAGTTAATTTTCTTGATGGCAATCTTGTTAAATCTTTTTAAATCTAGTTAAAAACTTATAATAAATTAAAAGTATAAATTTACCGAGCATACAAGGGGGAATAAAGGTAATTCACGTAAGCGATAAAATAGTGATTTCGAATTTAAAATTCGATCTTACTAACTACGGACTTCTGACACTGATGTCGGAACGAAATTAATATTGGGGGCGCTGAGGCAGAGAGCAGCACCACTCCGCTATTACACTATTGCGCTGTCTCGGATCGTAACATCAGAAGACGGGGGTGTGAACGCTGTTGAAATGTTTTCAGAGATGTTCAAATTTGTTCCACTGTTATTGTGGCTCTGTGAAAACCTCCAGTTGCAATCCCCCTTGAGGCTCGCCAATAACAAACCTGGAGCCAGTAAACATAACCACCCCAGGCTCTCTAAAAACATAAATTTGCACGTTTCACTAAATATTACGACGCAAATCCTATCTCCAACCCTTCACTAAAATCCACCATAAAATCCACACTCTTCCTTAAATATTCGGAAGCTATTGCTATCTCCAGCTTCCAACAAAAAATAGTACGTGTTCCAGTCCCCACGCTCACCCTGTTTCGACACCTATATCTCACAAATAATTCAAACAATATGTATATCGTGACGGTATGGGCAACAAAATTGCAAAGAAATGTCTTGTTTGGCTTTCCATAACACATATATTAAATGGACTGGCATTTCTATATGGACAGCCAACACAAATAAAATCTTACCAAAAAACGAACATATTCAATTGACAGTTCACGTACATTTTCCTTTGACAAAATTGTGGTTCCCCATGTTGGATTTTGGTTGGATTTGTTCCCTACTGCACATCTTAAAACAAAAATGTCTACTGGGTTTGGTTAACAGTTTGTCAATTTCTAATGGACTAATTGTCTCTACATCGAAATTAAAGTCGAAAGTGTGAAATAAAGTATATTTTCTAGTGGTAAATGTGTAATTTACAACGTAGCGTGAAAACACTCTTACTTGAATAAGATACTGCTCCTGTAATCCCGGAACGAAACAAAAGATAGAAACTCTCCTTTTGTCTGAGTTGAAACGATGACATGTGTGGTTGCGTTGGCGTTGGCGCATGTTTTTACACGCGAAAATATTAACAGTAAAAATAACAACCTAAGCTTTAAAGAAAAAACATATATATTTCAAAGGCCTGGTTTCAGCGTAACATACCGTTAGCCAATACGCATGGGACGTACAGTCAACTATGGGAAGTGTACGTCATAATAGTTAATATTGATGCACGCGATTGAAATAATAAAACAAACTTGATGAAAATAACATTCTGACAAATGTCGTGTAGTCAGCTTAAATACAATTACAAAAACACGTCTAATCGTGGATAGCTTCACACCGTTAATGAAATACAAATCACAAATTTCGATAGAAACAAATATGTTTCATTATAGATGTTTCGTGGAATTTCGGTCTTGTGATATTCGTGAAACTTTCCACGATTAGCATACGCACGCACGCACGCACGCACGCACGCGCACGCACGCACGCATGCTCGCAACACACACATCACATACGCGCGCGCGCACGCACGCAACACACACCACACACACGCGAGCACACACACACACACACACACGCATGCAACATACACGCGCCCGCATGCACGCAACACACTCACATCACACACACGTGCGCACACACACATACACGCACGCACGCAACACACATTATACACACACACGCACGCAAAACGCACACACACACACACACACACATCACACACACACAGACACATCACACACATCAAACACATTCACATCACACACACACAAACACACACACACACACACACACAAACACACACACACACATCACACACACTCAAACACATATAGATACTCGCACACACACCCACCCCCCTATTTATAGGGAACGCAAGATCAACCCAAGTTCACAAAGTATAATCTAAAACACGCACGTTAAAATAAATTGACCAACTATTTGATATCAATGAGATGACATCACCGTGTGTACGTACAAGTATCTATACTGTTGCTATCTACTGCCAACGCAAAGCTCCAAATGTCAACTCCTGGCCGCGCCCATTCTTAGCCACCACTCCTGGCTTTTTGCATAACAACTCGTTATATAAGTTGCACCAGGTTGACCTTCTGACATGTGGACGCGTTGCTGCAGAGCTTTCACCATGTCTCGCAGGTTTGGACGGTCCTCTACACCAGGTTGTGGAACCGTCGGCTGGCTAAAGGTGTGCAACAAGTCGTTTCCGGTGATAGCAGGTTATCCGACGCAGTCAGGTCCGCCGGAGAACAACGGTCTCGAGTTGATGAGATACATCACCTCCGAGAGAAAGGTCTGCCATTCCTCGAAAGTGAAGCCTCGTTTGAGGGACATTAAACTCCCAGTCAAATTGAAAGTCTGTTCGGTTGGCTGCCAATTTGTCCTTGATTTGTGTCACATTCCAGGAATCGATCCAATCTCGTAGTGGCTGCTGTGCTCCTTGGAAGTTCTTTCCTCGATCACTGAAGACCTTTGCCGGGTGAATGCCACGGCGAGTGAAAAATCAGCGCCACGCGAGGAGAAAGGACTCTGTTGACGCTGTGCACGTTAGCTCTAAGTGGATGACTCTCGTCGTCGTGCAAGTCACGATCATGACAGCTGACTCAGTCGTAATGCGGTTGATCTTCGTTTGGAGCGGACCATAGAAATCGACAGCGACAGCAGTGAACGGCGGCGTGTTCGGGTTTCCTCGGAAAGCAGGTAAGATTCCCATCTGTTGTTGGAGTATTGACTCCCGCCTGGTGCGACAATACAGACATTTGCCCTTGCAACAGCGGCGCGTACATGATGCACACGGCGTCGAGGCATTCTTTCCTTCTTAAGACGACTTTCAATTTTTGTTTCCACTTCCATTTGAGAATCGTGTTCAACTGAGTCCTGTGCCCACATGTCTTCATGGTGAAACAAGAACTGAGGACGTTTATGCCAAGTCGACAGCTCTTGTACTGGCAGTGGCTTGGTGAGTGTATCTGCTGCGTTCATGCTTGACGGGACGTATCGAAATTCATCCATGAAACGTGGATGTGTGCCCTGGATTTCCTGAATGCGAGCAGATACGAAAGGCATGAAGTCTGCTGAGGCAGAGCGAATCCATGTTAGAACAGTCTGTGAGTCGATCCTGATGTGTTTGGACTCGATTCCGTCTAGGGAGTCCTCGAGGAGCTTGGCGAGTCGAGACATGATGATGGCGACCATCAATTTGAGTCGTGGAATTGACTTTCTCTTCAGAGGTGCCACAAATGCCTTCGCCATGACGAATCTCACGGCGACTGTGCCATTAACGAGTGTCCAACGTAACCACAGAACAGCACCATAGCCGCTTGTTCCTCCATCGCTGAAACAATGCATTTTGCGGCTGGCCGACTGCGTCTTCCGGCTTCAAACTACGAGGAACCTGAAACTTGACAAGCTTCTTCCTCTGATGTGCTCCCGCTGTAGAAGACCTTTCACCAGTGAAATTATTTACCGAAGGCTTCCACTTTGCATCAAGTCTGGTAATCTTTGTTGATGATATCTGCTCGCGTTCTTCTGTCTCTGCTCGAAGGAACTCCACGATCATGTTGACATAAAATTCCTCGGCTGGATAGTCATGTCTCATCCATCGTTTCAGCTCATAGTAAAGCTTCGGCTCTAGCTTACTGCTGACGATATGAAGGACAGTCGGTGATTGAAGTTCAGACTGCTTTCTAACTTCTGTCATACAGCGGACGAAGTCGGTTAGCCGGTCTAATACTGCCCTCATCTCCGTGGCAATATTTTGACGGATGGGACGAATCGCTTCCATTTCTGAAATGATTTCTTTGATTACAGCCGCTTTGGGGATTTTTTCCCTCAGTCTGTCCCACACGCCGTTCGCGCCGCTCATAGTAGTGCAGCTTTCGATTGAAGCCGACACTCGAGGGGGTAGTACTGAAGCGTGTACCACAAACATCAAATTGTCTTCGTCTTTGCAGACTGACATAGTAATGTTATTTAATTTGTTTATGCGTTTGGCAGTTCTGCAGATGTATTAGTGAATTAGACTGTTCTGCAGTTTAGCTGCTCTACCATGATATTATTGTAACAGCTCAGTGCAGTTGCACTTTGAGAATGCGTTGAACTTTTATGTTGATTAAAGCCTACAACTAGGCCTAACGACTTTGTGTTATTACATCACAGACCTTAAGTATTATTCGAATTGGAGGCGCCATGAATAAAAGTTCTTAAAGTGGCCATCCCATTTGAGGGGGCTCATGCCGGTTGTGCGAATTGATGTTCGTCTTTTGGCTCGTTAACTTGTCCGTGATCATCTCAAGTGCTTCCAGTGTCTTCGCGAAGACATCGGTGTTGGCAGCTGTAGTTTCGGTGACATGACTCTCGAGCCATTCACTTTGCAATTGATCAATTTCAGCTTCTTTGATGGAGATTTCTTCGATGTTCTTCTCTATATCCATCACCCGTGCGGTCGGGCTGGTGTCGTCATGTTCCTTGAATTCGAAGGCGATGTCCCACTGTAATAGTGTGGTTTCCATTTGAACGTTGATATTTTCAAGTTCTTCAATGCAATCTCGTGCACGGCGTCTAGCAGAATTGACAGTATCAGCCTGGGCATATTTTCGTCGACTGACTACAGTTCTCAATTTGTTGATACTTCTTGTTAGAAGGCTATTCTCTGGTCCTTCTTCAACTCGTCGTAGGCGTGGAGAGCTTCTTCCATGGCGTAATTTAATCTCAGTAAATTTCGACTAAACTAGCCGCATAACGTTTGGCCTGTTTACCACTGTTTTCTTTATTTCATACACATGGTTGCATACAACAGCAGTGTATGCAACCATATATATTTACTGCTTTTTTCCTTTGCAGTCGAACTGCAAAGAAAAAACCTGTAAATATTAGTGACGCCGTCTGGCGACTAAACTAAACATTATTCGGCGATTTACAAATAATTAGGGAAAATAAAAAATATGGAGAAATAATAGGTCTAAATTAATTAATTTAAATAAGTTAATCGGTAGACGCCATAATACAAGCATATTATATATAAACGTACATTTAGTGAGGCGAAAACAGTGATACTTAATTTTAAGCAAGACAATATATGGCGAATATCAATCGAAACAGCGAATAGCAAAAGGCGTGGTGTCGAAGTACAGCTAATCTGTAAACGTCCGTAACAGACAATCTGTTAGCGTCACTAGCCAGAATGTCCAGGCTCAGCTTCAGCAAAAACAATATTTATCCAAATTAACATAGGCAAACTGCCGATTTAGTCACTATGTATGTTATGGTTTATGCAAGGGACATAAAGAACCAGACGCAGAGCTACCTAGTCTCACACATTTGACGTGAGTCTCACGTTTTTAGCGTCCATCTCAACCTGTAAATCTCACTATTTGCCATTTGAACAAATATTAATACAAACAGGGTAATTTTCATGCACGGGTTGATATATTTATTCACATACACACACAGATAGCGTAAAGTTTCCATGGAATCCGCCGCTAGGTTATTCTTGTCAATATCAGTGACGTGTATAAAATGTTGTTTTTCGATTGTTTATAAGTAATAATTTGGTCACCTAGTGTCTTGTTGCGAAACGTCAGTGCTGCCACCTGGGGAACTGAACCTCACGCTTATATCCCAACTCAACTTGGCATCTCTTCAGACGGAAATCCTTTGCATTATCGTTTGGAGTTTGCTTATCCATTTCCGGACGTTGCAGCCTTGATCGATTGTCTATAGACAGCTCTTGCATTACCTACCCTCGTTTTTTGTTTGTCTGCGTCACTATTTCGTGTGCTACTTCCGCTCGGTACCCCCTCACCAATCAATGGGTGATTACATGTGTTACAGAATTGTTCATGCAGCCCTTTCTCTGTTTGTATAGATTTACACTAACTATTGCGTAGGTTGGTAACGGGCAATCCAAATTTATTAATTCACAGGGATTGCCACTGTGCACATACAATTTATACAATGCATTTCACATCATGTGCACAGGCAGGTAATAAAGATTACCGATCTAGGTAACAATTTGTACATACATAATAATTTTCCATTCTAGCTAGTTATTGACTAAAAAAAAAACTTCAATGCTGTTGGACACATTTACAGCACACGAACTGTCACATATTTACAATATATAAATTCAAAATAAAAAGATACCTGTGTGCAGACTACACACCTTCGGTAGTACTAGCTAGAGTATTTACCGCAATTTGCTATATACAAAGGTGGGGGGCTAGAACCCCTTTGACAACATTCATGAAACATGTATGTCTAGTGATCTGATATTGAACATGCTAAATTGCAGATATTATATGAAAAGCATTACGTGTACACCAGAGACACACTGGGAGGGTGGGAGGGAATCGAAATGTTGCTGATAAGTGAAGGCGGAGTGTTCCGGACAGCAACGCGAATCGAACTGAACGAGATCAACGATTCTCTGCTCCTACTGCAAACATTTTACCGCACACGCGCTGCTGGCCAATCGCATGCCGCTCATGTGACGTGGTTGAATTAGCATTCTCTGCCAGCTTAATTAAGCGCTGGGGCGATTTAAAGGGGTGTGCAGCATTAGAGGGGAAAACCGGTTGTTTTTACCACATACCTTATTTGCTAGGTGCTCGCTATATTGCTACACAAAAACGCTTTTCATCCTGGAGACAAACAATTCATTAACGTAATTTCGCCTTCTATAAAAGCCCACTGATAGTTGTGACGGGACATGGCATGGTGACGACTTGAAGTGAACGCTTGCATTCGGAATCACAAGTGAGCAAGAAGGTATGTCATTTATCAAACTAGCTAGGTCTTACACATAGTTCATATATATTTGTTATATTTAATTTTTCTTAGATTTGCCGTTACATTCAAAAATCGAGACAAGTCAGTTGGGGGAACGTTACATATAATACACATGCTTCTGGTTAGTTAATTTTATCCAATTGAATTATCGTCAAGAACCCTAGATGGCATGTGGAGCTGTTGTCTGCCTGACTGTTAAAACACATTCTATTATACGTTTCTCGTAGCTAATGTCTCTCAATCCTCGAGTCAACCATTCTGTTTTGTATGGTATATATGTCCCTCTTATAGCATTTACCCTTAACCCAGTGACGTCTAGAATGAAGACAGTCGTGCTCGTTTGTCTGCTCGATCTGTTGGCGGCGTCACTCGCCGAGGACCCGGCGGAGACGGAGCAAGTCGACGACGACAAATGGTAGCAGTTACCACCACTACAGCATGTTGATCTTTTAACAAACAAATGGTAGCAGTTACCACCACTACAGCATGTTGATCTTTTAACAAACAAATGGTAGCAGTTACCACCACTACAGCATGTTGATCTTTTAACAAACAAATGGTAGCAGTTACCACCACTACAGCATGTTGATCTTTTAACAAACAAATGGTAGCAGTTACCACCACTACAGCATGTTGATCTTTTAACAAACAAATGGTAGCAGTTACCACCACTACAGCATGTTGATCTTTTAACAAACAAATGGTAGCAGTTACCACCACTACAGCATGTTGATCTTTTAACAAACAAATGGTAGCAGTTACCACCACTACAGCATGTTGATCTTTTAACAAACAAATGGTAGCAGTTACCACCACTACAGCATTTTGATCTTTTAACAAACAAATGGTAGCAGTTACCACCACTACAGCATGTTGATCTTTTAACAAACAAATGGTAGCAGTTACCACCACTACAGCATATTGATCTTTTAACAAACAAATGGTAGCAGTTACCACCACTACAGCATTTTGATCTTTTAACAAACAAATGGTAGCAGTTACCACCATCACAGTATTTTTTATCTTGTAACAAACAAATTGTAGCAGTTACCACCACTACAATATTTTGATCTTTTACCAAACAAACAGGAGCAGTCACCACCATTACAGTGTTTTGATCTTTTAACAAACAAACGGGAGCAATCACCACCATCAGAGTATGTTTTTAATCTTTTAACAAACAAACGGGAGCAGTCACCACCACGACAGTATTTTGTTCTGTTAATAATCAAACGGGAGCAGTCATCACCATCACAATATTTTGATATTTTAACAAACAAACGGTAGCAGTCACCACAATTACAGTATTTTGACCTTTCAACAAACAAACAAGCAAACGGCAGCAGTTACCACCGTTACGGTATTTTGATCTTTCACCAAACAAACGGTACCATTCACCACCATTATAATATTTTTATCGTTCAACAAACAAACGGTAGCATTACATTATTTTGAACTTTTAACAAACAAATGGTAGCAGTTACCACCTTTACAGTAGTTTGATCTTTTAACAAACAAATGGTAGCTGTTACCACCACTACTGTATTTTGATCTTTTAACAAACAAATGGTAGCAGTTACCATCATTCCAGTATTTTTAATTTTTAAGAAACAAATAGTAGCAGTTACCACCATTACAGTATTTTGATATTTTAACAAACAAATTGTTGCAGTTACAACCATTTAAATATTTCGATCTTTTAACAAACAAACGGGATCAGTCACCACCATTGCAGTGTTTTGATCTTTTAGCAAACAAACGGGAGTAGGCACGAACATGACAGTATTTTGATCTCTTAACAAACAAACTGGAACAGTCACCACCATCACAGTATGTTGATGTATTAACAAACAAACGGACTCAGTCACCACATTTACAGAACTTTATCTTTCAACAAACGGTAGCAGTCACCACCATCACACTATTTTTTATCTTTCAACAAACAAACGAGAGCAGTCGCCACCATTACAGTATTTTGATCTTTTAACAAACAAACGGAAGCAGTCACCACATTTATAAAATTGTATCTTTCAACAAACAGTAGCAGTCACCACCATAACAGTATTTCGACCTTTCAACAAACAAACGGTAGCAGTCACCACCATAACAGTATTCCGACCTTTCAACAAACAAACGGGAGCAGTCACCATCATTACAGTATTTTGATCTTTCAACAAACAAACGGGAGCAGCCATCACCGTTACAGTATTTTTTGATATTTTAAACCCATTCCCTCTGGGGGCAAGTATTTCACCACTCAATTGTCGCAGGTAGGAGAAAGGTTCTCTAGAAAAGCTGAGCAGATAAATTATAATAAAATAACTAAAAATAACTATGGTTGAGTTTTCAGAAATACTCCATTAGGTAGATCAGGTGCCAATGGTCAACGGAAGTGAACGACCGTAGAAAGAGGTGATTACGTACAGCAGACCCACATGTCCTGACTGATAAAAAAAACTTGTTAACAAACAGCTTCGTCTGGTCAAAGAGGATCGCGCAGATGGCAGCGTTCAGCTCGAGACCGACAAGTACTTTCACATCTAAAGAAATACGGGGCGATCAGATCCACAAACCTTGGATAACACCCAAGGTGAAATCTGCACGGAGGAGACTGCAGCGACTAAACAAAAAGGCAAATAATTCAAAATCTACTGCAAGTAGAAATAAATATGTAACAGCCAGAGCTGAAGTCCAGAAACAACAACGTCGTGCATATTGGGACTATGTGAATAATTGATTGACACCCCTGACTCCGAAGACGACACTATGGACAGACCACCAGCCCAGAATAGGTTCTGCAACTGCATCAAGTCACTGCGTAAGGACACTACAGGTGTATCCCCTCTTCGAGAAGGAGGCAGGCTGTACTCCAAACCAAGGACAAGGCAAGTATTCTCAACAGACAGTATAAGTCGGTGTTCACAGGAGAATACATTACAACCGCCCCATCCATGGAAGCCATCCCCCTACCACCAATGCCTCATATTAAGGTTACAGAAGAAGGTGCCCTGAAACTCTTGCTAAAGACCAAACCACACAAAATCACCGGGCCGGATGGAATCACGGCAAGAATCCTCAAGGAGTGTGCTCATGCCATCGCACCATTGCTCACCATCATCTACAATAAGTCGCTGGAAGAAGGATCCGTGCCAGTTGACTGACGACATGCTAACATGGCAGCAATTTTCAAAAAGGGAGTCAGAAACACTGCCGCCAACTACAGACCAGTTTCCTTAACTAGTCTCTGCTGTAAACTGCAGGAGCGTGTCGTGGTCAGCAATACATTGAAGCTCCTAGAAGAACATAACAATCCTCATTGACTGCCAACATTGTTTTAGGGCCAAGAAAAGCTGTGAAACCCAGCTACTGACATTAAGTCATGAAATAGCAAATATTCCGGACCGGGGCAAGCAGATGGACTTGGCCATATTTGATTTCTCGAAGGCATTTGACCGTGTACCTCATCAGCGTCTCGTGTTAAAGCTACATCATTACGTGATCATGGGATCCACTTACAGGTGGATCGCTGAATTCCTGTCCAACAGATCTCAGCAAGTAGTCATTGATGAGCCCTTGTCATCAGTGGCGTACCCCAGGGCCCGAGGTTATAAAGCCGTACTCGGTGCTCGGTGCTCAGAATTTTATGCTCAAGCCTCGCTTTCACACCATGCTCATACTCACGGAGGTTATAACACTTTCTGAGAACGTAATCGTACTCAGACTTGAGCATGAAACGTCTAAATTCTGAGTATGCTATAGACCTTGCTCAACGCCGTACTCAAACAAACAAAGATGGCAGCTCACGTAGAAATTCGTCGAATTCGTTGTCCAAGTTCGATGTTTTCGAGAAGAAACACAGCTCGATATCAGCGTCCGAGTCGCTTCCGAGATGTAATCAATCCATTTGAAGAAGTGGTGCAACACGAAATTAGCGAAATATTCCGTGTTATGCCTCAAACTGCACTATTTACTGAACATTTGTCAAATCTAGCGGGAGACACTACGACACAATGTTGCCATGTTTATGTTTTGGTGGCACCTTTTCGGCGACGGTGACCATTCGTTTACCGCTACTGCTTGGCGATACAATTTCACGTTCAACTGCCGAGCAGTTCATACGAAACGCTTCTCCAAAACAGTGTTGTTTACCTGGACGATTAATACAATACCATGTCAGACATTAAGCCATATCAATACAACATACATACATGTGTACATTAAAAAATATAAAATAAATAATAAAATTACGAGGCCATAAAGTTTACCCGCCAACACAACCATGTTTTGTCATTGCCTGAACCTGTTATTAATATATCGTTATTTTGTAGTGCCGTTTTTTCAATTGGGAATAATGGAGGAGTACTAAGTAGTATAAAACATGTTTTATTTATATTGTTTTATCGTTTTTTAATATGAATAGCATACTAATAATGAAGCCCATGCAACGTTGATATAATTGGTAGCCATGCTTTGTGGATGTCATGATATTACAAATTTGTAATGCCAATAATTTTGCAATCCAAAGGCAGGAATAAAACTTCGACACAGAGGTAGACGATACACACGTATGCATACATCTTCGATAAGTTGATAACTTAAATGTGTATGTGATTATACTGTCATTGGTGTGGTCACTCGGTCAGTATTTTTGTCAAAGTGTACATTTAGAAAATGAATATGATCATATTTACAAGGCTACCAAAAGTTAACTAGTTGGATGAACTAACAAACAATACATAGTTGATATCTTTCTAATAAAATGGTTTTACCCTATAGTAAAACAAGGTTTTCCAAATCAAAATTATACAAACTATACTAATTATACTGAAGCAATACTTGTTGAGAATCGAATATAAGATATACTAAAAATGTAGCCATACAGTGGCTATGGGGAATGCTGCACAGCTGACTGAGTTGGTTATTGCATTAGGACGGAAGACCATAACACAACTGTGTGTTTGCCTTATGAGCTCAAACCCAGCATGGTGGTGAAGACAGTGACTAATGTAGTGCAGTTTAACCAAGTAGTATTTCAAAGATGCAACAAGCAAATGTGAAGCAAACTATGTAAAACAACTTAGAATGTGGTTATTATACAAGTATGTTGTGTGTATATAATTATTATCCTTTTAAACGTGTAATTGTACAGCAAAATATCATAATATTATATACACATCTGTTTAAAAACAACAGTTATGTATAACATGGATTTGGGTCAATTATATATAAATAACTATTTGGAACTTTAGGATTTGCAAATAATAATTACTGTTTAATGAAACAGTTATGAAATTATTGCCAAAGAATTGCACGAATTTGGGACACGCAACAAAATGATTGGAGTGAGCTGTGGTGTGAGCTGAATTTTAGATCAGAGTATGGATGTCCCCGAATCCTCCGGCACAGTTGAAAAGTAATGGCCGCTCCCATACAACTACTTTGTCAGTTCATTTGTTGCAGATAATGTAAGTTGTATCACAAGTACGAATGCCAACTCAGTTTGATGTGTGTAAGGTATTTATTTATTATAAACAAGGTAACATCGACGCCGTCGAGCCCGAATTTATCGTACCTATTTACTGTTACAATGATACAAAATGTCATACATTATATAGTCACCTACTCGGTTTCTGCCCTATCTGAGTTTCTGCCTCATTACGATTATATAGCTGGATCTCATATTAAATACATCGTTAGTCAGATATATCGGACACAGTGAGCAATGCCAAATGACGTCTACAAACTTGCAACAAAGTTATTTGTCTCAAATTAAAACGAGCAAACAGATTTTTGACAGATATTTTGATAGCGAACGCAGACCACGTGACTACAGTGCAACACATCGGTGACGGTGATGTAAACAACTGTAATATTTAAATTTATCGGGCGAAATTGTAAGCATCTATTCACCCCAATCACCACAGGAAAGTTAACGAACAGCCCGTGGAGGTTATACAGTGAATGCATTGCGATTTGTCGCACTGTGATGATTTTGAACACGATGAGGCAAAAACCGAGTGCTTCCGCTTAGCGCGTGAAGTGATTATCGTCTTACGAATACAGCGTGACTGACCAGTGGCAGGTCATGTTACTACTGTTTTACGCTATGTTATGTTTTGAATTGTCTTGTGCGATGTATGTTCCATTGTGCACGGCGAAGTACTTTCCTCGCAGCGTTATTTAGTCGATATTCCTCTGCGCATTTCACCATAAAATAAACACATTCACAACGTCAACGGCGTAAGTCTTCATCAATCACCGTTTTATAGTCGGAAGTTGATATTGTTTATAAATAGGTGTAGGTTTGTTATCTTCGTCAACAAGAGAGCTCCGAAAGAGCGCTTTCTTTTTCTCTCGTACTCAAGACGGCGTACTCAGTTGAGCACGTACTCAAGAAGTTTTATAACCACCGTGAGCATGGATTCTCCGGTGAGCATGAAATATCGAGTCTGAACACGGAGTTGAGTATGAGCACCGAGTACGTTTTATAACCTCGGACCCAGGGCACGGTATTGGAGTTGCTCCTGTTCCTCCTGTTTATCAACGATCTACCTAACAACCTTCACTCAAGCACTCGTCTATTTGCTGACGACTGCATCATCTACAGGGAAATTAGATCTATTGGCGACGGTCAAATGCTCCAGGAAGACCTATCCACCCTAGCATGCTAGGAGAAGAAGTGGAGCATGGATTTTCATCAACAGCTTCCTGCAAGCTGAGATTTATTTAAATTTAAGTTTTTTACCCAGGGTCATTCCTGTGTGGAACTGCTTGCCAGCACATGTTGCTGAGGCTCCCAGTTTGGGAATTTTCCAAAGGGAACATGCCCAGTTTTCCTTCTGATTTACTTGTCTTTGTTCTTGTACGAAGTAAGGTAAATGAGGGACTAAGGCTGTGTCGGCCGGGGTTTATCTTCGGGGACCACTACGCCACGGTCGCCGGATTGGCCTAGACCTGATACCTGAACAAGAAAACGTATTTATTTTCTCTCTCTCTCTCTCTCTCTCTCTCTCTCTCTCTCTCTCTCTCTCTCTCTCTCTCTCTCTCTCTCTCTCTCTCTCTCTTCTTTCTCATACTTTTGGTCTTTTGTATATTTTCTTTTTCTTCTCTTTTTTGTGTCCTCCAACAATAAACCAACCGCTGTTTAATGATCAACATTGATCGGTCAACGTAATATACATATACAGAGATATAGATACATGTTTCTGAATATGTGGCCCTAATTTCTCGTTGTTGCACCTTAGCAGCTTCAGTAGGAGACCTATAAACCTCGGGTGAAAGGTTGTGAACTTCAGTATTGTGCCAACAATATCAAACTTTTATGGAACGAAACTGTGGCTCAAAAATTTATCTTGTGTGAGGCAGCGATGCAATATTGATAGTAGTAAAGGGGCAAATGGTAGCGCCCTCTAGTAGATAGGCCTGGAGTTTCCCTAGTGATCAAGCTGAGAACAACGCGGAGGAATAAGTAAAGGAGTGATAGGGGTTATATAGGCCAGCCACAAAGGAAATTCAGCCTCACTCTCTGGTTTGGTTTGATTCAGTGTATACTATTGGCTCGCCAATCAACAAAACTCTGTGTTCTGTTTTTATGTCGATTTAGTTATATTTAGTATCTTTGTTTTGTGTTAATCGTGTGAGTTAGTGTGTTGTAGGCGGGGTATTAGCGGAGTTGGAGGAAGGTACGAAGGAGTTCGGGTACCGGAGTTCGAACACGGGGACAGCGTGGTGACGCCATTTGCGCCAGCGTGGGCTATTGGCATATACCGGCGAATATCACAAATGTGATAAAAACAGCAGCCACATGTTTGAGATATGTGTTGTCGGAAATTGAAGTTACTATCAAAAATCACTCCTAGATTCCGCACCGAGATTGCTGGTGTGATATATTGATTTAAAATACGCGTAAGGAAAAACATTCACTTTATTACGCTGCATTGGAGTACCAATAATGATCAATTCAGTTTTATTTGCATTTAATTTCAACTTGCTGGCAGTCATCCAGTGGAAGATATATTGAAGGCAATCACTAGGTTTATGAGGTTATAAAGCGATTTGTATCTGGGGTAGCCAATGAAATGTAGATCTGAGTATCTACATAAAGATGATGATCCATGTTATGTCTTTGTATAACAGAGCTTAATGGCGTGGTGTAAAGAGTGAAAAGTAAAGGCTCAAGAACAGAAACCTGGGGGAACACCAAATAAAGCCAGTAGTGCACCTAAAAAGCAGTTCCCAATCTTTATAGTTTGGTATCGATCAGTTAGATATGTAGAAAACCAGCTTAGAGCTGTGCCAGACATGTCGTACCACTTTAATAAGCGTTCAATGAGAACGCTGTGATCAATCGTGTCAAAAGCGACAGAGAGATTTAGTAAAGTAAGTGCAGTCACTTTACCATTATTAATGTGCAAGATAATTACATTATGAACCTTTGTTGTCTCTGTTGAATGAAACTGTCTATATGCAGAGTGTGGCACATTAGTTTAGAAATTTGTGCTAATGTGAGACCTTAGACGAGTTGCTACAACCTTTCCAAGTATTTTGGAAATAAAGCTGAGGTTAGAAATAGGTCTATAACTGTTTAGCTCTTGCTTAGGCGGAGATGACTTCTTAAGAAGTGGTGTGACATGGACGTATTTGAAATCACCAGGAACACATCCAGAGCAAATTTATGCACTTATAATATTTGTTATAGGTCTAAATAGTGTATCGAGACATGATTTTAGCAGTATTGTTAGAAATGGATCAAGTGCACAAGATTTATTTGGGGAGGACATAATTATTTTATAACTTTATCAACTGTTGCAGGTTCAAATGATACAAGTAGAACATTTACTTGTGGAAAGGGAAAGTCCTCACTGACATTACTTAAATTATGACGTGGGAAGCAGAACGAATAATACTGATGTTATTCTTAAAGTGACTAGAGAACGAATCACATATATACTTAATTGACATATGATCAGGTAGCGATGTAGTACGCCGTCTGTGTAGAATGTTATTGGTGTAGTTCCATAACTGACGAGGGTTATTATATTTATTTATGACCATATTTGTATAATAATCTGATTTCGCTTTTGTCATTTGTCTGTTACAGAGATGACATTGCTTAGAATAGGAATAGCGCGACCTTCTATTGGCGAGCGCGATTTGCCATATACGCTCTGAATAACGACGACACATTTTAGATAGTATAATTTCGGAAGTCATCCATGGAGCCGGTTACCTTTCTGACACACGTTTGGATTTTATAGTTGCAAGTTTGTTAAGTAATGCATTGAGTATTTGACAGTACTGTTTATATAAGTCAGATAGATTTTTGTTTTCATGTGTGATAAGGTCGGATATAAGGATATCAGCCAATAAAGCTGTAATGTCAATCCTATGAATGGCTCTGTAAGACACCTAGTGTTTCGACTGTAATGGGGTTATAGAAACATTAACATTAGCAATGAGAGTATGGTGGTCTGATAACCCATCTAAAATAGTAGGTGCTTGGATATTATTACAAGTTGAACGGGTTATTAAGAGGACAGGCTAATGGCCATGTATATGTGTCGAAAAGGTAACATGTTGCTTCAAATCAAATGATGCTAGAATATCATAAAAAGTTGTTGTAGTTGTATAAGGTGTATTAAAATGTAGATTAAAACACCAAGAATTTAAAAAAGAATGAATAATTGCCAAATGTTCCAACATATCCTGAAAGTCTTCAAAGAAATTTGCCGGATGTCGTGGAGGGCGATAGATACAGACAAAGTATGCGGAGAAAGAAGAATCTTGAATTTCAGAATAGATGGATTCAAAATTGGATTATTCAGGGTTGGAATGTAATTTAACTTTGAACTGCTGTGATATTAGAAAGTCAACACCACCTCCACAGCCGACTAAACGTGGTCGATGTTGAAAGGTTTAACCAGAAAGGGAAATGTCAGCACTGCATGCAGGTGTATCATGTGGTTTGAGCCAGGTCTCAGTTACACCAGGAATGTTAATTTTCTTTGAAATTAATAAATCACAAAGTGAGGCTGTCTTATCTCGTACAGATCGAACGTTTCTAATGACCACCCGAATGTTTCGTCTAACAGCTGCCCCACGATTGAGACTTACATCTCCTGCTAGTAATACAATTATTGCTAATTTCAATGTTGGCGTAGAGCGGGGATTTGGCAGTAACTTTCTATTATAACAAACATGAAGAAATGGCAGACTAGGCAAACTTGAAATAGAATGATGCATTCTAATGTCATTAGGATTAGATGTCAATGGTTTGCATAAAACAAAATCTTTATCCCTTACAGCAGCATAGCAAGACAAGCAGAAAACACCCAATAACAACAATGGTGACGTAATTATGTTAGATTATTATCATATTCAGTAAAAAAATAGAGCAAGACCATATAATTATATATCATACAGATCGTAAATAGTAAAGAATGTTAAGCCTAGGGGTAAGGCTAAGGCGTAAATCAAAAACTAAATTATATTTACAACATCAGTAGCGTCTCAATTTTAACAATAAAACCTTTTTATTTAATTAGAAATGTTGAACCGGGGCCAATTCCGTTAACTAAATTGAAACTTACAGGCCTATTATAAGGAAGGGAGAACTATTTATATTTATAAAAATTCACTCAGCCGTAGCCTTAGATAAGCAGAAACTGACTGCAGTGTCAATCACTCAATGGCAAAGAATTATAGTTCACAACTCAACTGCACTATGATTTCGTTTTAAATACCGTTTTATTGTAATAATATAAAATGCCAATAATAATCTAAAAGGTCAACAGAAAAACCCACAGGAAGCATGTTGATCATTTAACAGTGTAATAGTTACAAAGGATAACATAAAAAAACTATACATTGCCGACCGGCGAAAGTTAGTAAAAAAACACAACATTGCGCATGCACAATGCAAGCTATTATGGACAACGTGGAGAAGCAGTTACATTTGTGTCCGGTCTCCCCTATTTGGCACAGCGCGTTGACGCGTCGAATGCACCAGGCCGTGGCAACGAGAATCACCCCTATAGGCAGCGCGATATTGCGTACTTTCACATTCGATTGATAGCTTTTAGTGACAAAAATACCTGGCCTACATGCAAATAGACTACCCCATGCTTCCACGTACGTAGGTCTCGAGATAGTTAAAGATTACCGATCAAGCCGTATATATTACATTCGCTTAAACTGCACGCAGCGTGCCGAATAAGTTGGATATTTGGGAGTCATAGTAATGTTTTCATAAAGGCGACAACTAGACATATATGGAGCCTACATCTAGAAAACCTAGTTATTAACAACTTCCCCAATTGTATACATTTAGACATAACAGTTAGACAAAACATCGGAAGACGGGGGGAAGGAAGGAGGGGGTGTTGTTGAATTCCCCATTGTGAAACTCTTTTGCTTCAGCAGGGAAGAGGTGCGTACGGCCCATCGAACCCTAGCCCACGGGCCTAAAATAAGGTATATATTTTCACAATGGTAAGTATTTAATTTCTCTCCACTTCCTAGTATAAATGATCACTATGGCATCCGAGAGGTGGCAGCACTTCCTTCCATAACTAAGCAAGATGGCCGCCATTGCTTAAAGCAAGTCGTTTCGGGGAGAGCAATAGTCATTTGTTTGTTGATAGTGGGCTTTCTACAGGAGTGTATTGACGCTGAGTGATGCCGCAACCAAGGCGTAAGCCGAGCAATACCGCTGAAAAGAGCGAGGAGCCACTGAGTTCAGATGAAATATCTTTTAAACTCGTGGAACTTCTGACCGACGAGACAGTCATTGGTAAGCTAAGATCTGCCTTGTACCCCCAGATGCTGGCAGATAAGATTGACACTCTAACAGCCAAGATATATAATCTACACGAGCGGTTAGAAAAGAAGGACCAGTACATATAGACTCTAGAGAAAAGACTTGCGGCGGTTGAGGCAAATAACGATCGCCTAGAACAATATTCTAGAAGTTGTAATGTAAGAATTCAGGGAATTGAAGAAATTGACAGTGAAGACATCACTGCGAAAGTAATGGCTATTGTTAACGAGACTCTGGCATTAACACCTCCTGTGACGAACAATGACATTGTCACCAGCCACAGACTTGGGCCTAAACCCGCCGCTGGGGAGCGGCCCAGGTCTGTTATTGTGCAATTCACCTGTGCACGCTTGCGCGACGCGGTACTACGGTCCAGGCAGAAATTACGAAGCCACGGTTCAGTAGTCTTTGTCAATGAGGACTTGACAAAACATCGAGCACAGCTCGCAAGCAAGACACGGAGACTGAAGAAGGAACATAAAATATCAGACTGCTGGACCTACAATGGACGAGTTGTGGTAAAGTCGGTGTCAAATGACGTGCGTGAGGTGCACACAGATGCTGAACTGAGCAAGTACTGATTTTACCGTGTAGGCTCACGCTACTTTGCTGAGGTCTGGCACGCGTTGACTGTGGTCGTCTATGATTCTGTAAGCCAACTTGTTAGCTTGTCGATCATTTTGTTGCATCATAGCTTGAACTTGTTAGGCTGCTTGTGTATTTTTTATTTTTTCAAAGCTTAATTTTTTATTTGTGGAGAACAAGGTTTGTTCAAATGGTACTGAGGTAAACTTGTAATTGTAACTCTTAACGATTGTGTGTATTCAGTCACGATCATGCTCACTGGTAATTGTTCTTGCAACAAGATGCAGTTTCTGATGAGTATGACCAGTGTTAATTGTTCATGCAAGCAGCTGTAGTCACTGTTTATTATGATTATTGGTAATTACTCGTGCAGTGAGCTAGCTTTTTAACATTGATTAGTAAAATAGTACTCTCTCTTTGATGATACAAGTTCTGTTTGCTTAATTACTTGCAGTAAGGTGGAGTTACAGGTGATTATGATCAGTGTTAATTTGTCTTGCAAGCAGCTGAAGTCTCTACTGATTCTGATTATTGGTAACCACTCGTGTAGTGAGGTAGTTATTTACTGATACACTAGTAATAACTTGCAAGTAGCTGAAGTCATTAGTGACTCTGACTATTGGTAACTACTCGTGTAGTGAGGTAGTTATTTATTGATACACTAGTAATTACTTGCAAGCAGCTGAAGTCTTTACTGACTCTGACTATTGGTAACTACTCGTGTAGTGAGGTAGTTATTTATTGATACACTAGTAAAAATTAATTATCATTATTTATAAGTATTCAAATATGATGATTTATTTTACAAAATGTATAATGCCAAATGTGTATGTGCTTTTTTCTTTCTTCATTGGCAGCCGTTGTTGCGCAACGTCTTCCATTAATGTAATTAGTAGGTCTAACAGTGTGTTTTTTTGCGTCTTTCTCAACTGAACCACCTATTTACATTATGTGCATCATTGTTCTGGTGTACGCATGGAACAACACTAGCAATCGATCTATTCATTTGTATCACTCCATAATTTTATATACATATTGTTATATTAATATTATTAAGCACACGTATGATCATTCCTACAAACGCAGGCTCAGTTACGTTTAATGAGGATTTCCTCTCCTACCTAGGAGGTACTCAAAACAACCTGTGTAATGTTTTAGAAATGATGATAATAATGAACCACAAGTAATACACTGCTCTTCTTATTATAACATTGATAAATTCGCCAACCTGGCAAATGAAACCACTAGCAGTTTTACTATTCTAAGCTCAAACATTCAGTCTATAAATGCAAAATTTAATGAACTTGAACTATTCATAGAGGACCTACGTAGTAATAATGTAAAATTTAGTGTAATAAAGGATATAATTGTATAACACAGGGGAAAAAATGTAGTGACAAAGGAGGGTTATTAATATATGTAGATGATGAATATAGATCTGAAATAAAAATGAATCTAAATATGTACGACAATTGGGAAGGGTTAATAATTCAAGTAACTGGAAATGGTTTATCAAAGACAGTGACCATCGGAAATATATATAGACCCCCAAGGTTATGTAACGAAAATATTACACAATTTACTTATGAATTTTCATCAGTTTTATCATCTCTGGAAAACAGCAATAATAATAATAATCTTATTATAGCAGGGGATTTTAATATAAATTTACTTAAAATAAATGAAAACAGAATATACAGTGTTAAATTACCTGGTAGAGGCTTTCGTTGACGTGTCACGCCGACTTCATCAGTACCTATGACGCTGAATGACATCAACAGAGACGAGGGCAATTACGAACTGCCTCACGTGTACGATGACGTCATTCAGCGTCATAGGTACTGATGAAGTCGGCGTGACACGTCAACGAAAGCCTCTACCAGGTAATTTAACATGATTCTTGGATATGAAAAATGAAAGTTTCTAATTTGAAAACGAACTATCCTGAAGAATGTTCAGTAATATTAAAGAATATACAGTGAGTTTTTTGATACTTTAACATCTCATAGTCTTTACCCCCAAATTACGTTCCCAACTCGTTTCACTACAACAAACGGAACACTAATAGATAACTTTGTTTGCTCACTAAATCAATTTATATTAGAAAGTACTGCTGGGATTTTCACAAACACTTTCTCGGACCATCAACCTTATTTTCTAATTATAGACACTATTCCTAACGTTGAACTCCCTCCTGAATTTGTAAAAATTAATATAAAAAGTGTTGAAGCTATGCAGAAAGTTAATATTGAAATTGGTTCTTATAAATTATACAAAAAATTACATAAAAAACAAAATGAAGATCCCAACCTAAATTACAATATAATGCATGAAGAAATCATGCGCGCTAAAAGTAAGTACATGCCTATTAAAATAATGAAATTTAATAAATACAAACACAAAAAATCGACATGGATTATCCAAGGTTTACTAAAATATATTAGATATCGGGACACACTTTATAAACAATTAAAAATGACTAACTCACCAGACTATGATATTACTAATACTAATCTAAAAACTTACAATACTATATTAAAAAGAAATATCCGTGCAGCTAAGCAAATCTACTTTGAATCACGATTTAACCAATACAAAAAAGATATCAGAAATACATGGACAACTATAAACGAAATTCTCTTTAAAAATAAAACAAAGAAGACATCTTCATCAACTTTTAAAGTGAATGGTACTACCATAACAGATAAATCAGAAATAGCAAACAAATTCAATAACTATTTTATAAACATAGCTCAAACTATTGTAGAAGACATTAAATATACAGGAAGCCAAAAATATGATTACTACTTAAATACAAACGTTAGATCTACTCTTAAATTTAAGAATGTGGATGAAGAAACAGTAAGGAAAACAATAAATGATCTCCCAACTAAAAACAGCAGTGGATTTGATGGAATTACATAAAAACTGCTAAAAATAATTGAACCAACAATAATTAAATCACTAATCCTAGTAATTAACCAAGTTATTAATACTGGCATATTTCCTGATAAACTAAAAATTGCAAAAGTAGTTCCAATTTTCAAAAAGGATGACCCAACTCTAATAACAAATTACAGGCCGATTTCTCTCCTTCCAACTATTTCTAAAGTACTAGAGAAAATAATCCATAATCAGATATCCACTTATTTTATTGATTCCAAGCTATTTTTTGATAATCAGTACGGATTTAGACCTAACCATTCAACAGATTATGCATCACTCGAACTAGTAGATAGAATAATTACTCAAATGGACAAAACACAAATACCAATAAGTATTTTTCTTGACCTTTCCAAGGCTTTTGACACTATTGACCATTCGATATTATTAAACAAGTTAAGATATTATGGCATAGATGGCAATACTCTTCTTTTATTCGAAAGCTATTTAAGCAACCGGAAACAGTATACCGAATTTGAAGACACAACATCTGATACTTTACCTATAAAAGTAGGTGTTCCACAAGGGTCCATCCTTGGACCACTGTTATTTACTATATATATAAATGATTTTTCACAAGCAAGCCAAATGTTTAAATTTATAATGTATGCTGATGATACCACTTTATTTAGCACAATTGAAACTTTTAGTGACAAAGCACACAATAGAAATATAGAATCTGTAATAAACGAAGAACTCCTCAAAATAATTGAGTGGCTTAATATTAATAAGTTGTCACTAAATAAAAGTAAAACTAAATATATGACCTTCCAAATGCCAATGAAATTTACGCAGAGCCTATTTCTCAAAATTGATAATATAAATATTGAGAGAGTGGAAGAATTTAACTTCTTAGGTTTAACTCTAGATACTAACTTAAATTGGAAAAAACACACTGAAAAAATATCAAATAAATGTTCCAAAACTATAGGAATATTAAATAGATTAAAACTTGTGTACCTTTAGAAATAAAAATTATTTTATATAATGCACTGCTACTATCTCATATTAATTATTGTATTATGACATGGGGATACCAAGGAAACAGATTAAAAAAAATTCAAAAGAAAGCGGTGCGAATAATAACATTAAGTAAATACAGTTCACATACAGAACCACTTTTCAAACAACTCAACATACTAAAAGTAGAAGACTTGCTAAATTTACAAGAACTAAAATTTTATTACAAATACAAACATTAAAATTTACCCGTTTACTTATTAAATTGGCAGTTAACCCCAAATACCAGCACACACAAATATGACACTCGAAGAGCAACTGAACTACACACCTTCAGAACTAAACATGAATTTGCAAAAAAAGTGTCTTAAATATAACTTACCACATGTTATAAATAATATCCCTGATTTTGTGAAAGATAAGATAGTGACCCATAGTTTGAAAGGATTCTCAAGTTATGCTAAAAACCACATGCTACAAGAATACAACGTCACGTGCAATATACTAAATTGCTCCATATGCCAATTAAATTAATAAATGAGAAACACGGTTAATAAAAATGTATCTTTTAAATTTGTATAGTCGCATACATGCGTACACGCGTACACGCGAACTCAACACATTACGAAGCACATTACATCAACAAAACAACCATCATACACATTATGTAAGAGAAGATAATTTAAAAAAAAATATTAATGTTTGACAATCATTATATTTTGTTATATAAATCCTAGGATTTGATACAATAATACATTTTGTTGTGGGTGGCTCCTATGATAGCTATCAGTTTTGATCTTGATAAGAGTCTCCCATCCCACAGCAACTGTTTTTTTCTTTTTCATTTTGTTGCAAAATGTATACTATATTCTGTTGATTGCATATTTTCAGTTGTATTATATATTTCACATTTCAATATTACTGTATATGCCGGTATGTGTGTATACATGTATGTATGTAATACGGGTATGAGTGTATATAATTATACATAATTTGTATTTTTTTAATGCTGTTGCGAAAATAAAATCATCCTTATCCTATACACCAGCCTCAATTACCCAAGTTCCGTAATGTGGCGCCACTGTTTGTCGCTCATGCGAGATCTTTTCCCGATTGCCAAAACCGCGGGAGATGGCTAACACAAATGTATATACACATGGGAACGTGCAGTGGCATAGACGGATCCAGGGGGCTGGGTGGGCCCGTGGTCCCTCTAGACCTTTGGAATTTGCCGTGCAACTGACATTTATGTATTTTTTTCAACAACACCCTTCCCTCCGTCGTCCGATATCATGATCGGACAGCACGAAAGCCGCGGAGTCGTGCTGAAGGTCCGGCACAGAACACCGAATATGAATTTGTGTCGGCCGACAGTGGAGGTTTTTGGCCCCCCTAGACTACCCTCTCTGGATCCGCCCCTGAGTGGCGTATTACATAGGGCCGGGCGACAGGGGCACGTGACCCAGAGCCCCCAGCGCCCGGGGTCCATTTAAATGTATGTAAATTGATAACAAGCAACTTAACAAAACATCCCGAAATTCCACAAATAGGCCCTGCTGTATCCTAAATAGCCATACAATCTTTCGGGATTTTTGTAGTTCCGAAAATGTCACACTCAATTGAACACAAGGAATTTCAATGTTTTCTGCCCTAGATCCTGTTTGACGCGCAAGTGAAACGTATTCTTTTTCTTGTTGTTGATGTAAGGCGCAAGTTTTAAACTGACGTGTTTACAGGAAACAGTCAAACATCGGTTTGAGAAAGTCTAAGAAATCTATAAATACCACAATATTTCAATACTTAGCCGCCTGTTGCGTTTGCTGCACGAGCTCGAATTAAGTCGAGTGTCCACGCCACCGTGGCATTGAGGTGATCTTTAGATCTGTTTTCATCAAACAGACAACTATTTGAATGTTTTCAGTTATAGTACCCGTCGCCATGGGTAAACTGCGTTTGTGTTATAGCAATCAGTTTACTAACATAGCGAATTGAACTCTGCCATAGGGTTCACATGCAGGCATACCATTGGTAACCTCGTGTTTCACTATGATTACTACAACGAAGTTTCCCTTTCCTCCTTGTTAGTTACCAAGTGATCATGTCAATTATTGTGTCCAGCATAGACAGTTGTTGAAATAATCACTCACAAATGCATTGGCTGTTCATTTCAACTCGGTTGATCCAACTGTTCCCGCACCCGGCCACCCCGGGTTACTGCATTACATTCTGTTCAGGCCTTTTATCGGGAATCGTGGTGTTGGAAACAATATGCAGAAGGTTTCACGGTGGATCATCAAACTACACAGAGCATACACATCCCAAGAGGCTGAGTGTTAGCACGACTCTTTTAATATTATAGGACCATTTATATATTGTTCGGCGAGGAGCATTTTGGGAATTGTGAACTACGAACAGTGTACGGATGTCTATTATCTAACATACGCCTATTATCTAACATGTATGGATGTTGCCGTAGCGATGTGGTTAGGTTCGATCTTTTCTATTATCTACCCTTTGATTGCACACCTGTGTGAAACAAACAATGTAACACATCTTTTGTTTTGATTTGTTACATAATGATACATCGAATGACGTCATCAATCAACCAGTCATATACTTTGGATTAAAACAATATCCGGTTAAAATGATTGACAATAGAAGACGGCGGGTAAGCCATGAAAGGAATCTGTACTCAACCTCAAATCCCTGTCAGGGAGGAGGAGCTGTGATTTACCACTGTGCTTTAACAGCGAAAGCAGTTTACTCTCCTCCGAACCATTGTTACCTAAAATAAATTACAACCAAACCAAATAAATTCCCAACTGAAAATATATGAGAATAGTTCTGACATGGCGAAGAAGCCACATACATACAATGTTAATAGCAAATGCAGTAAAACGCATAGAACTTCGCTGGTAGCAGAAACTATAATTCTTCCATCTTAGCCACCAGGAAATACAAAAAGGGATTTGCCAAATGCGAACAATCTAAACGTTAATAAGAAACCACACTGATCCATTGATCTTGAAAATCTGGTGGCAAACAGCCAGACAAATCAGCTTAAATAAGTTCCATTTGAATTCGTGAAATCGCCCAATGTCTTTTTTATCAACAAGATTATTTAGTGCCTATTACCACCTCGCACTTGCGTTACTGCTCGTTCAAAGCAATCTCTGTAGAGGAATACACAAATCTCTTATTTAAAAAGACGTTTGAATCACTGTGTTGACGACGTTTTGTTGCCGTCTGGCATTTACTCGAGCGGTCGTTCCGCTCCGCTGCTTCACATCTGATATATCAAAGCAAACACTGTAACGGAGTACAAAAGAGTCAAACTTAAACTAGTCAAATAAATCACTGTGTAGACGAAATTCTCTGCATATGGTTGCGGTCGATGGTAGCAATTGTTGTTCGTAAGTCGACGACGACGTTTCTATGTTCTGTTTTTGAGTCTGATCAGTAATTCTCCAAAAAGGGTAATGCACAGCAACAGTATCGTTTGCCAATCCCAAGAAGTGGTGCGGGCTAATCATGTTCACGTTCAAGTTCCTGAGAGTATCTTCGTTCGAATCCACTTCCTGCGGCTGCCGTTTCGAAACTTTGGCAATGTCGATCACCCCAATATAACTGTGTATTTCGAAAAAAGATACTAAACCCGTTGGTCCCTTCTACCGGATTTTTATTCCAGGGGAAGTCAACTATCCCAAACATAATCACTGATTACTGATAAACCGTTTTCGTGGACTCATAGAACGAATAACTCACCGGGGCGCCGCATTAGCTGGTGCCAAACCACTCGCTCTAATAATGGAGTTGGCGCCATCAGCGACTTGTCACATTAGTATTGTTATTATTGTTGTTATTGTTAATAATGTTGCTATTGTTTTTATTGTTATTAGTATTACTATTGAAGTAATCAAACTGTCTATTGTGTTTGTAAGGCTAGCCTGAATTGAAACTGAGTTAATTCAGAAAACGGAGATAACTCTGTTCTCTTTTGCGCCGACGGTGCACGGATCGTTCAGCAATCGACAACAGAAGAGGTGAGGCATTGTCTGGTGTTCCCAGAAATCGCATATGCTCTGCGTCTCGTCAATATAACGCTACTTTGAAGGACTATTCTCGACCGACCTCGGTGCGATTACGTTAAAGTGGTCGCCCACGGAGCCACGGTTGGTCAGATACTAATAGAGATACAGTGTTTATAATCCAACTTTAAGAATGTACACGTGCTTATCATTCAAGTGTCTGTCCACTTATACAGTTCATTGCTGCTTAATAATAATATTTTTATTTCCACAATAACATTATAATACATACATGATTTTATGTTTTAATTGTATTAACAATTATTGTACAAAAGGAGAGAGAAGAAATGTTATACTTTTGAAGTACTTTCCCTTTCAAAACAGTAATCACAGTTCTAATACATGAACAGTTTGAATTATTATAACACAGTGAGATTTGCACATTCGTCAGGTATAGTCGAATCCGTTTTACCGCTCCGATATTTACCGATATTATCTACGATTGTCAAACGTTTCTTTCGTTCATAAATGAACGAGGCACTAGTATAATGACATTGGAATAAAACACATTGTTGTACTTGCGATCTGACCTAGCTAAACCAAGTTTTTGACAAATTACCTTCCCTAACAACCAACCTAAAACCTACAAAACAAGATGGCGAGCTAATAAACAACATGTATAAAGCGTGCGAAACCCAAACCACCCCCAAATCAATTCATATTAATCGACGCATTCTGGCAAAGAATTAAACGTATTTTATAATCATTACTAGTTCTATTTATAGACCGTCATATATCAATATGAAATAAACAGTAAACACAATATGCAATAAACTATGTACCAACAGGTGACTGCATAGACTGCACACATTGACACAGTGAAATATCTGCCAAATATCGTGTTAACTCGGGTTCAGTTTGATTCTTGAACCAGTGTGAACTGAATCACCATACACACATGTAAATATATAATGTTTTAATGTCATTAAACTGTCCAGAAGCCAATTTAAGCATGCGGTCAGAAAATGTTAAAAAGATTATGTCAAAAAGATCATCGACAGTTCTGGAAGGAAATTAAGAGCCATACGATCATTGACGTTAAACTACTAACGAACATTGATGGTACACATGGTGATGTCTATATTGGGTCAATATGGAAGCACTACTACGGAAATATATTTAACGATGTGAAGGATAGCCGCTTTAACAATGTTCACTTTGATTCCATCAATGCCAATAATGGAATCACTGTTGATGCAGTTGAAATGATGGGTATTATTAATGAATTATCATGCAATAAGTCACCAGGTCTGGATGGTATTACTGCAGAACACATCAAGTTCGCCGATGCTCAAATTGCGGTGCTATCATCTACCCTAGTGACCTCTCTTATGGTGCATGGTTGTTTTCCGAAATTAGTCTCAGAGTCTTTATTGTACCGGTTATTAAAGATAAAAATAGACGGAAAAATTACAAAGGTAATTACAGGCGCCTTTCTAACATATGATCTAAGATAATAGATACTGTGATATTCAACAGAATGGAAACATACTTGCAAACTACGCCTCGTCAGTTTGGATTTAAGCCAAAACACGGAACGGAGCTGTGTGTGTTTACATTTAAGGAATTATTAAGATTTTACACTAAACATGGTTCAGCTATGCATGTTGCATTTCTGAATGCGTCAAAAGCATTTCATCGAGTCAATCGACATAAGCTGTTCCACCGGACTATTATAGTCATTCCACCACCACGCAGACCCAGTACAGACAGGACGACAACTAATCTCACTCTTCTTCAATGCATCATACTGTCAGGTGATATCCAAGTAAACCCAGTCCCCACTAAATCTCACACATGCAAAAATAAATAAAATCCTATGGACACAACCGAACGTGTTGACTGCAACAGGACAGAGCACATCAAACGACTATAATAACACCTATAGAAAACTAAACACACCAGGGCATTGTTCCAACTGCTCGGCATCTTCTACTTCTACTTCTAATTGGTTATTCAGCATAGTCCATAAGTCTGGATTTTGACGCCGATGTGTGTTTATATATATACAATTGTGTTATGCCAGATGTGAAGATGCGAGAAAAAGCATATACAAAATACGAGTAAAGTATGAACGAGGTGAGAGTAAAAACACAGACCACGGCTTAGAAGTGGGAAACAAACGCTCCCCTGAAAAATGGATGGTTGAAGTTACCAACACATACCCAGGGAGGGCGTTCCACCAGAAGACAATGCGTGGAGAAAAAAATTGCTGTATACCTGAATGCGAGCTGGGATAATCTGATATTTATTAGGATGATAATATATTGCACTGGTGGGGAGCATTGGGCACGGTAGTGGCTACCATTGATGGCAATATGTTGGTTTTGGACCCGATACATCAAGAGGAGGCAAGAATGTTGTCTTCTTCTCCCAAGCCACCCTGTGGCATATGTCAGAGGGATGTCCTAAATATCCACAATGCGACCACTGCCCAAAGTGGATACATATATACAGCTGTAAAATGTATGACAACGAATACAAAAGATTAAATAATTCATCATGTTCGTGGGTTTGTCCCAAATGCGATACTGCCAACTTCTCAAATTCCTTCTTCAGAAATGCAAACATTACATTTTCTGCAACTAATCCTTTTGATCCACTGGATAGTGCCAACCACAACTATAATGAAATACATTGCAACACAGCCGAAACCCAAGATCCAGTGTTTGGACGAAATCAGCGAAATGCACCAACCACTGAACGACCTTGGAAAATCAAAGGAAACATACCCAGTTGTATTCTAATAAACACCAAGAGCGTCAAGGGCATTGAAAAGAAAACACAACTATACGCGACAATCCAGTCAAACAATCCCGACATCATATTCCTAGTCGTAACCAAAATAGATGAAAACTATCCCACCTACTCATGTCTACCGCCAAACTATGATGCTATGAGAAAAGACAGACATGTCCATGGCGGTGGAGTACTTATAGCCTTTCGCGATGACATCGTTGCATAACAACTTCCAAACCTTAACTCCAATTATGAAAGAGTATATGAACACTCTGAATGAAACAACTCCAAGAATATCGCATCCTATTACCGATCCCCCAATGACCATATCCAATCTCTCGAAGATCTCCGTGAACTTATAGAACCTATACAATCTGAAAAACCTCCCCCCTAACGTAGTCATAGCAGGATATTTTAACTTCACTGATGTCAACTGGGGCAACCAACAAACCACAAGCAATAGAACTAGCAGCAAACACAACAAACTACTAGAAATAGTGATTGAATTTGGATTACAAAACATGGTGAATGACCCCACACGAATCGATTCTGGCAATATCCTAGACTTAATACTCACTTCAAATCCGTCCATAGTCGTCAAAAGTCACGCCACTCCCGGCATGAGAGATCTTGAAGCCATATCCTTCAGTGTCAACCTAAATCCAGTTCGCAACAGAAAACTACCAAACAAAGTATTTCAATACAAATCCGCAGACTGGGGAAAACTTAACGACAGCATAATCCAATTAACAACGTAATAGTTTGACATGGACCCCAATTGTCGAGATATTAACACAAACTCGATATTTTTCGGACATAGTTTGCCACACTGATCAACAATAACACCCCTAGTTGCAACACCAAAGCAAAAACCAGCCTCCCCTGGATAAAACGGAAAATAATAAGAATGCAACGAAAACGCAACACAAACCACAAAAAACAAAGCAATCTGCACTCAATAGCGGCTTGGAAAAGTTCCAATAACTCAACAGACACACACACACACACAAGCACACGTCATCGCGACGTCTCTTAGGTGCTATTCATATTCAAATATATACACTGTATGCAGCGATATACTCATTTTTTGCTGCTGAGTGAACTTGAGCAATGTGGAGTGAATGAACCTGTTTAAGTTTCGGCAACACTGAAATCCCTCCTACTATTAGTAGCCTTAATTTTGCTAGTAACTATCTTTGATGCAACAGACATATTAAACATTGACATTTGTGAGATAAATGCGTTCGGGCAACCCGATTAAACAATTGCCATGCCAGGTAAAACATATGCACCACTGATTGAATATGAGACTTCATCAGACACAGAAGACTCTGCTGGCCTGGGCATGCTTGCTTTACACCAAGAGAAAACATCGTTATCCAAGCTTTCATGCTAGACGTTTCAGACAAAGAAGGTGAGGAAGTGCATTGACGAGATGGCGTGACCACATACAATATGACATTCGACTTCTGCAGTTAGCAACAGTGCAGTTTGTTGTAAATAACAAAAGATGGCGGGATGTAATATCCAGGAGGACAGCAAAGTGACAAATTGGCTTAAGCATTTAAGTCAAGTTAAATCTCTCTATATCACGCATCTGCCTCGTTTCCTTTGGGCGAGAACCAACACGTACATTGCATGCTAATAAAAAGCTTTGCTCTTCGGAATCTTCTGCGTAGCCATGTACTTGAGAAGAAAAAGGAGGTTACCGAATTCAGACAACACACATAGCGTAATGTAGGTCTTACACTACGCAGGTTTCTAAGGCGGCGGGACTGGGGAGGTGGATTACGGATGGCTGACCCCCAAAATGTGAGGAGGGGGGCTGGAGATAAGATTAGCCCCCAATATTTATTGGTGCAATTAAAGATTTTGGAGAGCGTGAAGATGGGTTTCGTTGGCGAGCCTCCAGCGGGAG